>SSNP01000166.1:936083-959237 GCA_006937955.1 Pachypanchax playfairii
TATATACAGTGGGGCAAAAAAGTATTTAGTCAGCCACCAATTGTGTAAGTTCTCCCACTTAAAAAGATCAGAGAGGCCTGTAATTTTCATCATAGGTATACCTCAACTATGAGAGACAAAATGAGGAAAAAAAATCCAGAAAATCACATTGTCTGATTTTTAAAGAATTTATTTGCAAATTATGGTGGAAAATAAGTATTTGGTCACCTACAAACAAGTAAGATTTCTGGCTTTCACAGACCTGTAACTTCTTTAAGAGGCTCCTCGGTCCTCCACTCGTTACCTGTATTAATGGCACCTGTGTGAACTCGTTATCAGTATAAAAGACACCTGTCCACAACCTCAAACAGTCACGCTCCAAACTCCACTATGGCCAAGACCAAAGAGCTGTCAAAGGACACCAGAAACAAAATTGTAGACCTTCACCAGGCTGGGAAGACTGAATCTGCAATAGGTAAGCAGCTTGGTGTGAAGAAATCAACTGTGGGAGCAATTATTAGAAAATGGAAGACATACAAGACCACTGATAATCTCCCTCGATCTGGGGCTCCACGCAAGATCTCACCCCGTGGGGTCAAAATGATCACAAGAACGGTGAGCAAAAATCCCAGAACCACACGGAGGGACCTAGTGAATGACCTGCAGAGAGCTGGGACCAAAGTAACAAAGGCTACCATCAGTAACACACTACGCCGCCAGGGACTCAAATCCTGCAGTGCCAGACGTGTCCCCCTGCTGAAGCCAGGACACGTCCAGGCCCGTCTGCGGTTTGCTAGAGAGCATTTGGATGATCCAGAAGAGGATTGGGAGAACATCATATGGTCAGATGAAACCAAAATAGAACTTTTTGGTAGAAACTCAACTTGTCGTGTTTGGAGGGGAAAGAATGCTGAGTTGGATCCAAAGAACACCATACCTACTGTAAAGCATGGGGGTGGAAACATCATGCTTTGGGGCTGTTTTTCTGCAAGGGGACCAGGACGACTGATCCGTGTAAAGGAAAGAATGAATGGGGCCATGTATCGTAAGATTTTGAGTGAAAACCTCCTTCCATCAGCAAGGGCATTGAAAATGAGACGTGGCTGGGTCTTTCAGCATGACAATGATCCCAAACACACCGCCCGGGCAACGAAGGAGTGGCTTCGTAAGAAGCATTTCAAGGTCCTGGAGTGGCCTAGCCAGTCTCCAGATCTCAACCCCATAGAAAATCTCTGGAGGGAGTTGAAAGTCCGTGTTGCCCAGCGTCAGCCCCAAAACATCACTGCTCTAGAGGAGATCTGCATGGAGGAATGGGCCAAAATACCAGCAACAGTGTGTGAAAACCTTGTGAAGACTTACAGAAAACGTTTGACCTCTGTCATTGCCAACAAAGGCTATATAACAAAGTATTGAGATTAACTTTTGTTATTGACCAAATACTTATTTTCCACCATAATTTGCAAATAAATTCTTTAGAAATCAGACAATGTGATTTTCTGGATTTTTTTTCCTCATTTTGTCTCTCATAGTTGAGGTATACCTATGATGAAAATTACAGGCCTCTCTGATCTTTTTAAGTGGGAGAACTTACACAATTGGTGGCTGACTAAATACTTTTTTGCCCCACTGTATATACTTTTTATCCATTATAAAACTTTTTAGGCAGTAAAACGTCGATGCTGAATAATCTAACACAAAGCAGAATCTACTGCTGTGATACACACCTCTCATTATACATACTGCATGTAGATTTTTACAGAATACATAATATCTCCTATATTCTGGTACAATATGCACATACAAGATAAATAAATGACCCAGAACACAAAAAGTTTGGTAGTTGAAGAACCTCGAGAGGCTTTGGGTAAATGTGCTGCTGCCTGAAGTTGTTCTTGTTGTGGGTGATGCAGACATTGTACGAGCTGCACAAGTACGACTGTGTATAGTTGGTCCAGCAGTCCTGCACCAGGTCTCAGACTTATTTTGTTCCTATTTCTGCAACCTGTCCTGAACTTCAACCGATCGCTCACATTGTTGTCACCTTCATGAGTGTGAGAACTGCATGCCTCTGAACTAACGATCACTCTTTAAGCTGTTAAATCTTTCATTTTTACTGATATCAGACAATTCAAGTTGGTAAAACTCCCACAAATGCACATTTTTAAAAAAAGATTCTGTAAACTTTGCTCTTTAGGAGAAGCTTCAATAGTGTTTTTAAAATTATTTAATTCTTACCTCTTTTAATTTAAATGTTTTATAATTATTTCCTTGAATAAAAACAAATTTATTAGATGCCCTTTAAAGGGAGTTTTTTAGTTAATTTTTAAACACATTCTAGTTATTAGTTATCAGTAGTAAGGACCTTACCCTCCTCTCAAAACAAACAAGAGAAAAACAAATCACACCAATACATGAGAAAGTTAATATATTAAAGCTGATATCCCTGATTTCAGATTGCCTAGCTTAGACTGTCAACAAAGTCACAGAACTCTCAGCCCCTCCCATCAGGTAGAATTCCTAAGCCACGCCCCCCCCAGGTTTGGAAACACGCGTAGCCCCAGAAGACGACCGAGTGCAAGACACTAGTCTGCAGTTCATTCAAGTATCGTAACATGGAGGAATCACCGGTAAGTGAAAACAATAGAACAACAAACAACTGACATTAATTGTTACTTTGTCCTGAACCTGACGCGGAACCAGCCGGCGGCTGTTTCTCCTGCTGTGACATGGTAGAGCGGCGAACACTCCCAGCAGTGGTGTGCTGCGGTAATCAGTGTTGTGCATGAACGCATTCAATGAACTCGTTCATATTTACGGTGAACTGAACAAATCAGTTTTCATACCATGAACGTGAAAGAGAGCGGAGCTCATTTTGGCAAGAATGAGTGGCACACGCAGTTCACGTTCACGCTCATTTGAAAAGTCAGGTTTTACGACACTGTTTATGGCAACCACCATGACGGTCCAGCATGGCTAGTGCTGCTAGTTCCCACGATCCAGACTACCAGAATGCCAGATCCAGGCATTGCTGAAACTTCTTCTTCTCAAACGGTATCAGAGATCTCGCGGTAAGACGTATTGTGTCACTTCCTGTTTGTCTTGGTTGCACTGTTTGGCTGCTGTCTTGTCTGTTCTATTGGCATTTTTTCGGATTTCCACTGATTTACTGTCATGTTTTTGCCTTAGTAGTTCATAAGCACTACTCTCTTAGCTGTTCTGCACTCCTGTCTTAAGGGAATCTTTGGTTTAAACTTCTCTTAGCTTTTATTTTTATAATACTGTTCGTTAGCTAGCCTAGCTTAGCATGGCTTCTCTTTCACCGTCTCCTGCCTTGACCTGTTCTGTGTGTCAGATGTTTAGTTATTCCTCTGCCTCCTTTACTGATAATGGTACGTGTAACAAATGTAGTTTATTTGTAGCTTTGGAGGCGAGGCTGTCTGTTTTGGAATCGCGGCTCCGTGCTTTTGAGACTCCAGCAGTTAGTCAGGTTCCTTTAGCGAGCACAGAGCCACTGAGACTAGCTTCCCTTAGCCGTCCTCCGGCAAATCCCGAGCAGCCGGGAGCCCAGGCCGGCTGGGTGACGGTCAGAAGGAAGCATAGTCCTAAGCAGCCCCCGGTTCACCATCGCCCCGTCCACGTTTCAAACCGTTTTTCCCCACTCAGCGACACACCCGCTGAGAAACAGACTCTGGTTATTGGCAGCTCCATAGTCCGAAACGTGGCATTAGAGACACCAGCGACCATAGTCAAATGCCTTCCGGGGGCCAGAGCGGGCGACATAGAAGGCTACCTGAAACTGCTGGCTAAGGATAAGCGTAAATACAGTAAGATTGTTATTCACGTCGGCAGTAACGACACCCGGTTACGCCAATCGGAGGTCACTAAGATTAATGTTGCTTCGGTGTGTAACTTTGCAAAAACAATGTCGGACTCCGTAATCTTCTCTGGTCCCCTCCCTAATCTGAGAAACGATGACATGTTTAGTCGTATGTCTTCATTTCGTCGCTGGTTGTCTAGGTGGTGTCCCGATAACAACGTGGGCTTTATCGATAATTGGCAGACGTTTTGGGGAAAACCTGGACTGATTCGGAGAGACGGCATCCATCCTACTTTGGATGGTGCAGCTCTCCTTTCTAGAAATATGGCTGAATTTATTACTTTTCCAAAACCGTGACAATCCAGGGTCCAGTCCAGGAAGCAGAGTTGTAGTCTTACACACCTCTCTGCAGCTTCTCTGTCGTTACCCTCCCACTTTCCTNTGACCAGGACATGTCCTTTAGTTCTCATATAAAGCATGTTACCAGGACGGCTTACTTCCACCTACGTAATGTTGCTAAAATTAGGAGCATTTTGAATCAAAGGGATGCTGAAACTTTAGTTCACGCATTTATTACTTCTAGACTTGATTACTGTAATTCATTATTATCAGGGTGTTCTAATAGTGCTGTTAAAGGCCTCCAGCTGATCCAAAATGCTGCTGCCAGAGTTCTGATGAGAGTTAGAAGGAGAGACCATATTTCTCCTGTTTTAGCATCACTTCATTGGCTCCCTGTAAGGTCTAGAATAAAGTTTAAGGTTTTACTTTTGACGTATAAGGCCTTGAACGACCAAGCTCCAGCTTATATTAAAGATCTTATTGTTCCATATGCTCCTAACAGAGCACTTCGCTCTCAGACTGCAGGTCTGCTTGTAGTTCCTAGAATTTCTAAAAGTAGAATGGGAGGAAGAGCTTTTAATTATCAGGCTCCTCTCCTGTGGAACCAGCTTCCACTTTTTATCCGTGAGGCAGACACCTTGTGTAGTTTTAAGAATAGACTTAAAACTTTCCTTTTTACACAATCCTATAGTCAGGGTTAGCTTGGGTTCTCCTGAGCTTTCCCTTTAGTTATGCTGCTATAGGTTTAGACTGCCGGAGGACATACTGACCACATTTTTTTTCACTCTGCTGTCTTTCTTTACTGTGGCTGCCTCTGAGGAGGGTGTATCTCACATAAACAAGGGATGAAATATTCCCACTAGAACCATCAAATTGTTATTGCTTTGATTGTTACTGCTGCCATTAACTGTTTCTCTGTTTATCTTTCCATAGACATGACGACTGGCCTAAATACATCTGTGTTTGTCTGTGTCTCTTTCCTGTCAGCTCAGACCCCAGTCGGCTAAGGCAGAAGGCCGCCCATCCTGAGCCGGGTTCTGCTAGAGGTTTCTTCCTGTTAAAAGGGAGTCGTTCCTTTCCACTGTCGCCAGTTGTGCTTGCTCAGGATGGGGGATTGTGCTGAAATAACAATTCAGCCCAATCGGCTGGTTCCTTAGATAGAAAATGTTTTATTATTAATTGATTGATTTTTCTGTGAAGTGCCTTGAAATGACTTTGTCATGAACTGGCGCTTTATAAATAAATAAACTTGAAACTTGAAACTTGAAGCCAGTTTTGCAGAGCACTTGGGAGAGTTTTATGTACAAACAGAGCAAGACTCAGACGGAAAAAAACCTAACGTTTTTGTGCAAACTGTGCCCACCGGGACTTAACAAGCAAGTACGTACACTGTAATCCCAGATTTTGTTTCTACTTAAACTTCTGAGTGATCATTACTTATACTGTTATGTTATTTAGCCTAGAAGATTAATTGCACTAATCAGGATTAGTAGAGATAACTTGGTACGTTTAGTTTTATAACAAAGGGGAGGGGCCTATAAAATAAGTAGCTGAATTATCTTTGTGGGGACTTGTAACACCAACAGCGGTGGCTCAGGCGGTAGAGCAGGTTGTCTGGTAACTGGAAGGTTGCTGGTTGGCTGCTGGCAGAGATCAGAGGCCGTTGTGTCCTTGGGCACTGATCACTTAACCCACCTTGCCTGTTTGGTGGTGGCCGGAGGGTCTGGCGGTGCCAGTGTCTGGCAGCCTCGCCTCTGTTAGTGTGTGTGGCTACAAACATGTGTGTAGTTCATCATCACCAAACGTGTGTGTGAATGGGTGAATGAGATACCGTAGTGTGAAGCGCTTTGGGGGTTGTAGGGCCTGAGTAAAGCGCTACACAAGTACACGCCATTTACCATAAATGCTAAAAAATTTCCATATTATTACAACTCAACACATTCAGTTTCAGCTTCTGTAAAAACTAAAGTGGTATAAGGCAACGGGTTTCCACGCGATTTGCGAGTAAAGTCAACTAATTCAGGTCTTGGAGATAATAATTATCTCTAGTGTCTTGATTCTTTATTGGTTCAAGAATTTTGTTTAGTTTTGGAGTGGCAGTGATTTGTGATGGATAGTTAAGAAGAGGTTTTATTGAGCACTAACAAAATGTAACAAATGAACGTGAACTAGTTCATTTTTAGATATGTGAACTTGGCTCATTTTTCAAAAAAATGAACTATGAACATGAACTAGTTCATTTTCATCTGTGTGAACTGAACTTTGAGCTAGTTCTTTTTAAGTATGAACTGGCACAACACTGGCGGTAATATGTCTCAGTTTTTTAGGAGCACAGAAGCCAAATAAATGTGGAAGTCCGTATGACTGGAGAGACTGTCCAATCATTCCTTTCGGACCGAACCATTTGATTGGTTGATGTTTTTAGACAAATACGGGAGAACCACTTAATTATTATTTTTTTGTTAATCTTCTCAACATATTTTTCTTCATGCTGAGTTAAAACGTTTTTAATGGGCATGAAAAAAAACATGTTAAGCTAATTTGTTATGCAAATCAAGTATAACAGCTTTAACATATTTTAAATCTCTCCAAATTTGCATAAAAGTGTTACTTTGTCTCATTTTTTAAACTGAACTACATCTGTATAACTACACGACTGCACTTGTGTTTGTGTCAGTCCGCCTGACCAGCCAAGAGTCAGCAGAGTCCTCCATGATTCACATAAACATCTGAATCTGTCTGCTCCATATCACTTGTGTAACAACATGAAAGATGGTTCATGTTTTTGCTTTTCCAGTTGAAAACGATGAAAACTACTGACATACTGTGGAGTTCTAAATTGTTTATCAAATCTTCTCAGAGGTCTTCCCTTACAAATCAGTAACTCAAACGTCCCTCCAAATGCAGTAAAACATCTAGAAAGAGCCAAAATATAACTGGTTACAGCTTTTATTATTCAGAAAGACGCCATATTAATTCAGTAAACTTTACTGTCAAAAGTCTTAAACAAATAAAGGATAAAAAAGATCAGGCTAAAATCATAGATTTGTACATCCAAATGCATAAAAAGACATTTATCATCTTAAGCAGCTTCAACTATGTTTTCTATAAATAAAGTTTCAAATTAGGAACATGTACATTCCTTTGTTTTTGTATGTTTGTTTTGAGTTAAATTAAGTCCAGAAAACATTAACACGTGGGAGAGAATTAAAAACATTTGATTTGAGGATTTGGAATGAGGAGATTAGTTATGTACCATTTAGGTTTTCTGATGACACTGTCCTGTTGGGCCGGATCTCTGGCGGTGATGACCAGGCTTACAGGAAGGAAATTAATTCCTTTGTTCGGTGGTGCGATGAGAATTTTTTACAACTTAATGATGGTATTGATTTCAGAAAGAAAAATCAAAAATTCCTCAGCCTATTGAAATGATTGAAACTTACAAATATTTATGGATGTACCTTGACAGTAAATTAAACTGGAAAAGGAACAGTGATGCTCTTGTTAAGAAGTCTCAGTCCAGACTTTTTTTCATTAGGAAGCTGAGATCCTTCAACATAAACAGGAGGCTCCTCAATACATTCAATGGGATTATGGCTAGTGTTTTGTTTTATGCTATATTGTGTTGGAACAGTGGACATCATCATGGACAAAAGGATGATGAGTAAACTTAAGACTGTGCTGTCTCTCAAGGACCCTCTCCACAGGGTTTTTAAAGAGGTCATTTCATACAAATTTCAGGACTTTGTGGTTATTTCTTAAGTATTAACCAGTAATATGAAATATTTTATATCTAAAAAATGTCAGGAAACACTGATTAACAGACCTTTCAATCTGTCTGCATTAAAATTCGGGTGGTTCCGGCTCCTTCCGTCAGGCTGCTTCATCAGACTTCGGGCAGCAGCTCGTTCATATTCATTATTCGAATTTGTTGGACTCTGATTGGCTAACAAACTAGCCTATGAGAGCAAAGAATTCTGTTTCCTGCCCCGCTGTGCATGGTAATATCAGACGTCGTGTATCTCTGTTTGCTACGTCTTATGCTAGCAGCATGCTAGGCGTGGTTTCAACTGCTGGAGCTGATGAATACTAACGAATAAAGAAGTTGTGATGAAACAGATACAGGCCGTTCGGACTCGGGAGAACTCGGGTTTTATCACCACCTGCGTAGTTTGAGAGATTAAAACTGAAAGAGAAGTTATTGACCTGTTTTCACATCCACTATGAAGGTAAGAACACCTGTGGAGCTAAAATATTCAACAGAAACCTCAGAAACACAGTTTTTAATGGAAGGGCCTCTTTAATGAACTCTGGAGTTCTTTTAGTGGGCGAACGATAACATCCCATAGTTCAACTGAACGTTATAGAAACTCTTTTATTCCTGCTGCGGTGCGTTTTTGTAATGATCACGTTGTATGATTTTATATTTGATATTTATATTTCTGTTTTTATAACATTGTGCCACTTTAGTCCTGGTCTGTAGCAGAGTACAGTGTGAGTGTGTCCATGCAATCTAATTTCCTCTTTGGGGATTAATAAAGCAAACCTTGAACCTTTCTCCAGATTCATATTTGCTAATATTTTTGGGTGTTGTTGTCACTGAATATCCACTTTTGACAAAATGATGTTATCCGTTGTTCCTTAAAGAAGATGATTACCAGGAAGCCATGTTGAATCTGACTATAACTGAATCCGCAGAAAATATCCACTGGATTACTTTGTAAGAGAATGTTTTGTGTTTTACTAACCGACTGTAATATATTAGATTATTTAGTTGGAATAAATTCAGATTTAAGTTTTTAATCGAAATGAAATTTCAGCCCAAAGTGGAATTAAACTGAATCAGATAATAATGGAATTGAATTGTGCAGGTTAGAACTGATCATAAGCTGCAGCTGTTTGATTTTTTATAATTGTCCTCAAATGACATTTGTTGTGAATTAGGGATGTTTAAAACGATGAGTGTGAAAAACTGAGTATGATACAGTACAGCATGATGCAGTATGATATGATTTTATACAATACAGTGTGACAGAACACATATTATTGTCTTCTTGGTGACTCACTTGACTTCACCTTTGAAACAATGTCCAAATTAACAGCCAGAAATTGCTTAAAACCAATAAATTATAAAAATCAGATGGAAAGAAACTCAGTTTTTATAGCAGAACAAAAAGAAACACTTTTAGTTTTGGCTTATTGAACATTAGATCTCTTTCATCTGTGAATTGAAGAGGCTTGAATATGATATTGGGATTCAGGGAACTGCATTAAACTGGTTTGAATCATATTTAACTGAAAGATTCCAGTTTGTTCATGTAAATAATGAATCTTCTTCATATACCAGAGTCAGTCATGGTGTTCCTCAGGGTTCAGTGCTTGGACCAATCCTCTTTACTATATACAGTATATGTTACCGCTTGGTAAAATTATTAGACAACATGGTATAAAATTCAATTTTTATGCTGATGATACTCAGTTATATCTATCAATGAAGCCTGATGAGACCAACCAGCTGCAGAGATTACAAGCTTGTCTTAATGATGTAAAACGTTGGATGACGCTTAATTTTTTGCTTTTAAATTCAGACAAGACAGAGGTTGTGACTTTTGGGCCTGAGAATCTTAGGAACAAGTTGTGTAGTCAGTCATCAACGTTGGATGGCATTAATTTGGCCTCCAACAAGAAGGTAAAGAACCTGGGTGTTATCTTTGACCAGGACATGTCCTTTAGTTCTCATATAAAGCATGTTACCAGGATGGCCTACTTCCACCTGCGTAATGTTGCTAAAATTAGGAGCATTTTGAATCAAAGGGATGCAGAAACTTTAGTTCATGCATTTATTACTTCTAGACTTGATTACTGTAATTCATTATTATCAGGGTGTTCTTATAGTGCTGTTAAAGGCCTCCAGCTGATCCAAAATACTGCTGCCAGAGTTCTGATGAGAGTTAGAAGGAGAGACCATATTTCTCCTGTTTTAGCATCACTTCATTGGCTCCCTGTAAGGTCTAGAATAAAGTTTAAGGTTTTACTTTTGACGTATAAGGCCTTGAACGACCAAGCTCCAGCTTATATTACAGATCTGTTCCATATGCTCCTAACAGAGCACTTCGCTCTCAGACTCTCAGAGTTTCTAAAAGTAGAATGGGAGGAAGAGCTTTTAGTTATCAGGCTCCTCTCCTGTGGAACCAGCTTCCACTTTTTATCCGTGAGGCAGACACCTTGTGTAGTTTTAAAAATAGACTTAAAACTTTCCTTTTTTTACACAATCCTATAGTCAGGGTTAGCTTGGGTTCTCTTGAGCTTTCCCTTTAGTTATGCTGCTATAGGTTTAGACTGCCGGAGGACATACTGACCACATTTTTTCACTCTGCTGTCTTTCTTTACTCTGGCTGCCTCTGAGGAGGGTGTATCTCACATAAACAAACAATGAAATATTCCCACTAGAGCCATCAAATTGTTATTGCTTTGATTGTTACTGCTGCCATTAACTGTTTCTCTGTTTATCTTTCTATAGACATGACGACTGGCCATAATCCATCGGTGTTTGTCTGTGTCTCTTTGCTGTCAGCTCAGACCCCAGTCGGCTAAGGCAGAAGGCCACCCAGCCTGAGCCGGGTTCTGCTAGAGGTTTCTTCCTGTTAAAAGGGAGTCGTTCCTTTCCACAGTCGCCAATCGTGCTGCTCAGGATGGGGGATTGTGCTGAAATAACAATTCAGCCCAATCGGCTGGTTCCTTAGATAGAAAATGTTTTATTATTAATTGGTTGATTTTTCTGTGAAGTGCCTTGAAATGACTTTGTCATGAACTGGCGCTTTATAAATAAATAAACTTGAAAACTTGAAACTTTCATCTAAGTCTTTATTGATTTGATATCTGATGATCATATTGATTTATCGTGTCTTACAGAAACGTGCAGGATCAGAGGGATCACGTTAGTGACTCAACTCTTTAACTATCATGTGTAAATGTTCATGTTCCTTAAGTAACAAGTCGAGAAGTAGCAGCAGCTGTTTTCCATTCAAAGCTTTATGTTCTGTACGATCAACAGCTGGATGCAGCAGCTGGATGCAGCAGCGACTGTCCTGTCACATACATACAGTGTTCACTGCTCATCTTGATGTCACCCCTTCACTCTGTCCAGTAGATTCTGCAGTAAAGGAACACAGAACTATCTGCTTTTAGCTACTGGTATTTATTCAGACAGAACACACGTCTCTGTATATAAACCCATTTGGAAGCTTTTACTCATGCTTCCATGTACAGAGTGCTATTTATGCCAGTGGAGCTGCTTCAACTAAACATGTATCCAAGCAGCTGCCCCCTCATGTTGAGAGATAATCAGCATATTTTTACTATCTCCAGCTCATTATAGCCAGTACACACTGATTACAGACTGGATTTATGGAAACTGAGACTGCACTCCCACCTCTGCTTTGGCTGGACCTCTGCTGGGACTGGATGGAAGTCCAGGGAGAAGCTAAAAATGAGGAGGAGAAGACGTGGGATGAAGGAGCAGAGAGAGAGAGAGAGAGAGTCAAGAAAAAAAGGAAAAGGACATCAGACTATAGATAATACCTGGTGCTGCTCTGTGAACCTCACAGACAGGTTCACACTGTGAGAATGATCATTTCTACATGATGCTGAACTTCTTCAGTAAAATGAGTTCTGAACATCTCTTGTGTGGATGTATGGTGAGCTGGATGGGACATTTTTAAGAGTTTTGTTGGATAAAAACTCCGAGCTGATTCTTTGGTTTCCCGTGGCCTTGGATTGGATGTCTGAAGAACCCAAACTCCTACATTTCATATTCATGTCTTCTTTGCTGACAAACAACACACTCTCAGTCAGAGTCAGAAAACCTGAAATAAAAACCTTAAATGAACAACCCTGCTTCTGCTCTAGAACCTCTACAGAGCTAACAGTGACCTGTGATCGTTTAGTTTCCTGTTGGGATAAATAAAGTACTAAATTCAGTCTAATGGAAACAACGTAAAGCAGAGTATGTTCCAACAAACCTGCAGAATGAGGAACATACATGGTTTTAATTGTATTTTCAAGACTAGACACAAAATGTTAAATGTTTAAAATGTTCTACTTGAATAAAAATGTTTAATTCATGGAGATCTGCATGATTTCCTGTTGTCCCAAACCAGATGTTCGTTTTCACATCAGCCTTATCTTATCTATTATTGAAAGATGTCAGAAATAAGTGCCACGTTTCTAAAACGCTCCATGACGGATGATCAGTCTGTTTCATTCTCATGTAGCTTCAGCTGCTAAAGTTCTGTCGGCAGGTTTTGTTTCAGCTACAGAACAAACCAAAATAACACAGAAACTCAAACGCTGCTGTTCAGTCCAGTAGCTTCTTTATTACAACAACAGAAGGAACAGATTTCCCACCAGGTGGCATGAACACACACAACAGTTCACCTTTTCATTTCTTTATCCACAGAAACACGCTCGTTCGATCAAACTGTGAAAATGTTTGAATCTGTTTAACGTGATACTCACACATCCAAACAGACACGTTAGATCAAAAAGAATCTCAAACATACTCACTCCATCATATAACAAATCACTTCCTGGTTCATAAATACAAGCTTGGTCCCATTCAGGGCAGATGTGTGAACATCAGGATGAAGAAGAGCTGAACAAAACAAAGGCACAGCCAAAGCCGAGGGGCCCGCCAAAGCCGAGGGGCCGTCCCCCCCCCCCATGCTTCTGGGATTGCTTTTTCCTTTTATGGAATGCACAGGAAGAATTCTTGTGGATGGGATGAGAAATAATAAATATTGTTCAACAATATTTATTTTTGGCAGAAATTACTAAGTGTCCCACTGTTTCACTGTAAAAGGCCACAGAGTGTGTATGTATGTATGTGTGTGTGTGTGTGTAAGCTGCTTCACACCACCTGATGACTCCATCTCATTGTGCTTCAGTGTGTTTGGTATCATCGCAGTGCTTCATATGGCCCGAGGTCAGAAATATCACAGCTGTAACGGACTGTCAGCTGAATGAGGATCCCTTCCACGTCAGCAGGCACACACTTCAAGTAATTTCAGGTACGATGGCAGATTTAAAGCTATGTCATTAAACACATGTGCACACCTGAACCATTAAAATCTATGACACAGTTTGTGAATTTGGCAGAATGTTAAAATGTAGCAAAAACCCCCAAAACAAAACGCAAACAGCGACATTTTCATTATGCCAGAACTTCACAAAGAAAAACCTTTTAATGGTTCCTGCATATAGAACATCACATTTCATATATGAAATGTGTTCAGGCTTTATGTGAAACTACAAAAATATATAAATAAGACCTCAGTTAAAGGTTTTAAAGGTGAAACTCTGATTCTATATGCCTCGGACTGATCGAGGTATTCGGATGATGATGATGGGATGAACATGGTTTTAAAACGGGCTCGTCAATCTGCTTCATGTTCATTCTGTCTGACATGTGAATCATGATGAGCAGCTTTTCTGCATTCTTTCTTCTTTTAAGGCTCTGACTGTACGCCCCCCCCCCAACAAAAAAAAAAGAAAAAACAAAACAAAACAAAAAGAGTTTACAACAACAGACATAAAACGTTCAGTGTTGAATGGAACTGATGGACAACCTCCATGATGAGATGCAGGTAAACACAAGCTGTGTGTGGGAACTCTCACTGGGCTGAAGGGTCACGATGAGGGACGTAATGGACAGGAAGTCCATCACAAAGAGCAGAACTTTTCTGCACTGACACGCAAACAATGTCACAAAAACATCACAGTGCTGCTTACAGTCAAATGATGCTTTGAAACACTAAAATGATCAAGAATTCAGATTCCAAAATATCCCTGCACAGAAACAACATGATCAAATATTCAGAATAAGTGGTATTTATCACATACTGACAACAGGTGGAGTTTCTTTTAAAAATAAAATAAATAAAAAGGGCACTTGAAGAGACATTACAGTGTAAGTATGTTGAAATGGAACCGAGAGCTGTGAGGTCATCAGATGAAGCAGAGGTTAACCCCTGAGGAATTGTGGGTAAACTCACACCTGGCTGAACATCTTTACACCAGCTTCTCTGCAGACAGATGTGGCTGATGTGTTCATGCTCAGTTTGGTTTGGGACGTACCGTTTGAGATCTCGTCATGTTTGTATCTACAAGAGAATTAAACATATCTGTGAGCACGAAGCGGTTTCTGATGATGACATGATGGCGTAAAACATCACTATCTAACTCTCATCATCCATCAAAGAGTTAGAGCTCGTAACCAGACGGTGTGTGTGTGTGTGTGTATTACAGCAGGTGTTTTAATGTGCGGCTCATCTTTTCCAGCTGCTCTATCATATAATAGTTTTGTACATTTGGCTCTAAATAATATTGTGCAACCTTCTTCTGCTTCATGGTAATAACTGCAGTGTGTTTGTCTCTGATGCATATACACCACCTCCATCCAGGTTCACTGTCAGAATGTGTACTTATTATTTCTATTAAAGGGACTTAAGGCAAGATTTGTGAAAAACTACACATGCATTTCCAGTTTATTCAATGCTAATGGGTCATGAAGCATTAAAAACCCAAAATAACGAGGCCATCCGCATATATGTCTGTTGCCTTGGAAACGCTGTGTGCTACATAATGCGCTGCAGTTCGACGTCCGAATTTCCCGCGCAGTTGTAGGGATGTGACGTAAATTGACGCTGCATGCGCGTTGCCGACAGCTCTTGAACAGGAAGTACATGGCCGCCGTGGACTTGGATTCAAACACTGAAGGTATACTTATGGATGTTTCTGCAGCCAGCAAACGACCTGCATCCACTCTCACCCCCCAAAAAAGTGGCACCACGAAGAAAAAAAAAGACTTTATCAGCGGCATCTCGTGAGTCTAAAAAAAATATGACCGAAGCCGGGCAGGCACCCGCATAAATATTGGATATGCGTTCGGTTCATGGAGGGAGCTTCAGCTGCATTTGGGAGTGAAAACGGATGCTGACATGGCTCATTTCCTTGTGACCAGGTGAGAAAACATTATAGGTTGTGTTTAGAGCCTGATACAGTATGAAAATGATGAGATCAAATCAAATAACAGAGTGGAGAGACCTGACGTGAAGTATGTTAGCCTCCCCGGTGCAGTGCTGTGAAGACGAACAGTCTGTAAAGCGTCTGTGCGCGCTCCCGTGCCGGCTTGGCTGGTGGCTGCAGTTAGCCACAGCGCCTGTCGCGGCAGCACTGAGTCAGATTTTGTAAAGTTGCCTTAAGTCCCTTTAATATTCTGGATCTAAAACTAAGTGATTATTTTTCAAGCAGTGACTGGATGCATCCATAGTACAACTAATCATTGTGCATAAGAGCTGCACTTCGATTGATTCAGGTGTCTCTGTTTGAATCCAGCAGGGTCTCGAGTTGTTGGTCAGTCTGTGAACAGGTATTATGAGAAAGACCTGGACTCACAGAGCGACTCTGCAGACCGTGAGTCTGCTTCTTCATCTGATTCATCTCATTCTAAAAGGGTTAGAAAAGCAACATTGAAACTTTGTGCTGGTCTCAGTGATCCATTCACATCTACAATCTGTCTGTTGCCAAGGCGACCTGGCAGCACACCAGCTGGGGTCAAAGTGTATATGTGCAGCGTGTGCAAAAGGAAAACTGATCACAAGGCCGTCTCCTGAACAGTGTGAGAGGTCAGCTGAGTCCCTCTCATGTCGGGGTCCTCGTCCTCCGTTTGTGCTTTGTCGCTCTCCATCTCCTTCTCCTCCACCACCATGTCCTCTTTGCAGCCGGCTGCTCCGTTACTGTCCTTCTTGGCCATCTGATAAGGCTGTGTGTTGGGTTGTTTGTGCTGGATTAGAAGAATAAAGAAACTGTTTAAAAGAGCCACTGAGGAAGATGGCAACAGCAGCATCAGCATCAGCAGCAGCTACAGCTGCAGCAGCGGCAACGGCAGCACTGTAAACAGAGGGTTACCTTCTGAGGAAGAGGAGTGATGCAGCATAGTTTCTCTCTGTAACGCTCAGGTAGGAAGACGAGCAGTGAGCCCAAGACTGGGAAAACCGTTCCCGGGGTCAGCTCCTTCTCCTTCATGGGTCCTGGTAGGACAATAAACAGAAGAACCATGTGACCAACCTCCAAGTCTAAAACAGCTGAGACTCGCAGGGAAACATCGCAACACCAAAAACAAATCAACTCTCCTCCAACTTACCAGGAATCATTTTAAAATCTTTTATCCAAAACTCTTTGAATTCTCTTTAAAACTCAGGTGTTTGTTTTTATTTAGAAACATAAAACATTTTGATGAGTTTCAGAATACGAGACAAAAAAATTAAACCCTATTGCTACAAACAGCTTTAAATATAAATTTCTTCCTAATGAAGCTCATAACATTGATTTGGTCACTCATACAGACTTTACATTTAAAGGTGATATACCCGATTTCAAATTGCCTAGCTTAGAATGTCAACAGATGTAAACAAAGTCTTAGAACTCTCAGCCCCTCCCGTCAGATAGAATTCCTAAGCCACGCCCCCCCCAGGTTTGGAAACACGCGTAGCCCCAGAAGACGACCGAGTGCAAGACACTGGTCCGCAGTTCATTCAAGTACCGTAACATGGAGGAATCACCGGTAAGTGAAAACAATATAACGAACAACTGACATTAATTGTTACTTTGTCCTGAACCTGACGCGGAACCAGCCGGCGGCTGTTTCTCCTGCTGTGACATGGTAGAGCGGCGATCACTCCCAGCAGTGGTGTGCTGCGGTAATATGTCTCAGTTTTTTAGGAGCACAGAAGCCAAATAAATGTGGAAGTCCGTGTTGCTGGAGAGACTGTACAATCTTTCCTTTAGGACCGAACCATTTGATTGGTTGATGTTTTTAGACAAATACAGGAGAACCACTTAATTTTTTTTTTTATTCGTTTTTTTTTAATCTTCACAACATATTTTTCTTCATGCTGTGTTAATGGGCATGAAAAAAATATGTTAAGCTAATTTGTTATGCAAATTAAGGATAGCAGCTTTAAATGTAAAGAAAAATAAAATACTAATAAACCATCCAGTTTGGAGCCACAACAATAAACACAAAGGTTTTAATTAATTATCTCATAATAAGTTCAAGTCATTTAAAATCAAAAATATTTGACATGACAGGAACTGGTTTTTACTTCCAGTCTGTATAGAGTGCAAGTTCATAACTATACAGAAACAAGTCCAATTCACATCAACACTCCAGAGTCAAAGTTAGTTATATGAATGAAACCAAGTAGAAACAGAACCAGCGTCTGGGAGTGAGAGCTCGGACTGCGTACCTGTTAGCAGGCTGACCAGCAGCCCCACCACCACCACTGTGGTGGAGTTGTGAGCACTGTACCACATGTAGGACAATGAGTAGAGAGCTTCGACACCCGCTGGCCTGGAGGAGGAACGTTAGAGACAAGGATGAACAGACCTGGTCCAGAGTCAGTTTTCTTTGATCATCTTTCACATCTGATGGTTTCCTGTAGAAGTCAGTTTGTGATGTTACCTTGGTTTAGTGGTGCTTAGCAGTGAGGTCAGAACAGTGGTAGTCATGTTGTCAAACAGTGGTGGAGATGTGCTGTTCAGTGGAGGATCTGCTTGGTTGTCAGTCATGCGCATCACGAAGCTGCCGATCCCGACCCAGAAAGCCATGGCGAGACCTGCTGCTAACCCGATAACTGCTCCCTGAGAGCGGGAGAGGAGCAGAGAGGGGAAATACAACAATGTTCACAGTTCCCTTATAACAGCACAAGTTTAAAGCAGAACTCACAGTAGAGTTTGCCCACGGGAAGAACATTCCCAGGCAGAAGAGTCCCAGCAGGGGACCACCCACCATCCCAAAGATACTGAAGGCTGCCTGAGGACAAAAAGCAGGAAAATAAAGGAAGAGACTGTTAGATGGCAGCCACGATGACAGATCACTTTGAAACAGATAAAACACCTCCTGAGATCTGGGCTGAAACCGTGCAGCTGTGCTGTTAATAAAGCTAACAGCTGGAATAGATACCTGCAGCACTGATCCCATTATGGATGCAATGTAAGCCATAGCTAGACACACCAGACCATAGGCCAGAGCTGTGGAGGGAAGGATGAAGACAGACAGAAGGGTCACGCCCACATCCTGCTACCAACAACAAACAGTCTTTACAGCAACAGACACAAACACATACCGAGTCCTTTAGATAGAAGTGTGGCCTTTGTCTCAGTCATGTTTGGAAAATGAGGTTTGATCAGGTCCTCCATAGTTACTGTCGCTAAGGAGTTGAAAGCTGATGAGATGGTGCTGGTGGGAAGAAACAGGGACAAAGTGAGTGAAAGCTCGTCTTTCTGATTATCATCTGGAGTTTTAGAACATTATTTCTTTATGAGAACTAATTAGTCTTTTCTTTCATCCAGCTGTGAACTTTATTTTATTTCATTGTTTCATGTTTTGGGAAGGTTACAGTAAAGTTTCTGAACACATTTAAGTGAAAGCAGAACATACTGAGCAGATACCAGTAAAATAATATTTAATGTCAAAGTGTTTGTTACTCGTTACTGCATGTCAGCAGCGTTTGGGTAACTTAGAGTTGTCGTGAGAATATCCTCATTCAAAAGTTTCAAATTTGAGGAACATAAAAAACCCTAAAGTTCTAAACAGGTCTAATAAATAAATACACTAAATTAACCGCCATGTTTTCCACTTTGTCTTTATTTAAATAGAACAAAACTAAAATACAGAAGCAATGTGTAAAAATTCCGACAGCCTTCAAACTCTCACATGAATCTCAGAAGCATCCAGGTGCTGAAAATCAAAAGCATTAAAGATGCCATTTCATACAAATTTCAGGACTTTGTGGTTATTTCTTAAGTATTAACCAGTAATATGAAATATTTTATATCTAAAAAAATGTCAAGAAACACTTATTAACAGACCTTTCTGTCAGGATCTCTGCTGCTGGTGGGTGGTGTGGTTGCTCCTGTGCACTAATTGTCATTACAGGGCGTGGCAGCAGTCATCAGTGGCTACAGGTGTGGATCGTTTACCCAGCTCAGGAGGGCTGGGTATTTAGGATGAGGAGGAACCACAGACAGACGCCAGTTTGTTCCACAACCTTTCGTGGTACAGAGTGGCCAGAGATTTATAGTGACAGAACTAATGTTAGTAGTGAACTAACTTGCCTTTTCTTCCCTGTTCTCAGTCTCGTGTCCTGGAGCGTTCCTCCAGCTTCGAGTGCCTATGCATGGTCGTCAACCCGCTGGGAAGGAGGACTCGCCCTCCACGGGTTTCCTGCAAGTCGTGAGCTCCATGACTCGCTCTCCCCCTGGCTTCCTGTCTGTCTCTGGTCTCCTCTGGATCCACACCTTCCCGGTCAGCGCGCTGCTGTCACCCCTACCACAGTCACGTCTGTGGAGGCAGCACCAAGACCCGGACCTCATCTCACTTCACCGACAGCTGGATCACCACCCTCGCGGCAGTGCCTGCGGATCCCTCCTCACGCCGGACAGCTACGACGTCACCGTGAGTTTAAAGAGCACAATCCCCGCACACCGCAGCTGGTCTGTCCACCTGTCACTAACCTCTCTCTCTCCTCCACAACCAGGACTGAACCTTCCCCGCATCAGTTCCAGTTCTGTGTTCTTCAGCGTGTACAACCTGAACTACTGTCTTTCTGTTGGCGCACTGTACATATTAAAGCACTGTTACTGATCTCAGTCTCCCTGTGTGTTTGGAGTTGGGTCACCCTTGGAGCTCGAAACAAACATGAAACTTTCAATCTGTCTGCATTAAAATTCTGGTGGGTCAGGCTGCTTCATCAGCAGCTCGTTCATATTCATTATTTGAATTTGCTGGACTCTGATTGGCTAACAAACTAGCCTATGAGAGCAAAGAATACTGTTTCCTGCCCTGCTGCGCATGGCAGCGTCAGACGTTGTGTCTTCCTGTTTGTTACATCTTATGCTACAGCTTTTAGCCAGCAGCATGCTAGGCGTGGTTTCAACTGTGGAAGCTGCCGAATACTAACAAAGGAGTTGTGACGGGATGAGCCAACTTTTAACACAGACAGATTGAAAGGTCTGTTAATCAGTGTTTTTTAGATATAAAATGTTTATTACTGGTTAAAACTTACAAAATCACCACAAAGTCCTGAAGTTTGTATGAAATGGCCTCTTTAATATAAAATATAGCATATACTATAATAGTGCAATATTCTCTCCGTTTTCATAGCGCCATACCACGCTACTCTGATTTACTTTTCTGTTTGATTTAATGACATTTTATATTGAGTCCTATATTAACAAAGTGATTTGAATCTAAAAAACAAATTGTTAAACTTTTGAAATGCTGATATGATGGACATTATAAGGCAGACTAATCCTCAGTCCACTTTTTTGATGAGCTAGCTTAAACAGTGGTCCATACTTTATGTCTGGGTCCTGAGTTCATGTACCTGAGTGCTCCACTGAAGAGACAAGCCACAAACAGTCCTGGGAGGCCAGGGAGATTTCTGAACACATCCATCACAAAGTACAGCACCATCTGCTCACAGAAACTCCACATTAACAGAGCCGCATACTGTTGTGCGCTGAGATTACTGTTTGTGTGTGTGTGTTTAAGACAGGGGCAGCTCACCTGGTCATTAGTCTTAACGTAGCCTTTGTCCAAAGGGCTGTCCTCTCCATAGCGAGCGAACATGACCAGACCCATCAGACAACCCATACACAGAACAATCTGCTGGCATGGGAAAACTACATAGCAGGACCTGAGAAGGCACGAAACGTGGACAGCTGCTGGTGAGGAGCTTTTCTTTTTACACTAATCTTTGCTTTTAAAAAGGGTGCTAAAACTGTAATGTTGTGAATGCTCACATGACAGCTTCCTTCTCGGTACGGGAGCTGAGGTATCTCTGGACCTGTGCCTGGTTGACACCATACAGAGCCAACATGAGAAAGATTCCCCCGACACCCAGAGTCCAGAACGTGTGGCGCTGCAGTGGATCTGGGTTCAGGCTAGAGGGAGAGTGACGTTTACAACACCTCTAAAATATTAGTCAGATTCTCTGAGTTTTCTCTTATGTACTGTGATCCTGTTACTCACTCTAATCCAGCAATACGGCTGCCGTTAACGGCTTTCTTCCAGACCTCTGCGATCCCTCCAGCCTGACTGGCACCTACAACGATGACCGCCAGCTGGCCTGCAAACATCACCACAGTCTGGAAGACGTCGGTCCAGATCACTGCCTTCAGCCCACCCTGAAGACAACAGCACACAGACTGTTCACTATAAAGACATTGAAAACTGAGCCACAGATTAAACTTACTCCACGTAGATGTTGTAAAGTACATCACACCAACTCTTCAAAATTTGATGTATTTAATGATGTATTACTGGTAACTATGTTGAACTGGGTCCTAAATAAGGCTCAAACACCATCTAGTTGGAGAGAAACAATAATAACTACCAAAGGAAGACAAAGATAAATTACAATGTGAATCACACAGAGAAATGTCAGTACTTATACATCACATTCAGATATTTGTTTACTCCTTTATGTCCTTGTTACAACCAGTTAGTGCTGCTTTCTAACAGGAGTAGTTTCCTCACACTGAACAGCCATCTCTACACTTCTTTCTTTCAGGTTTTTTGAGTCTGTAAACAAATAACTGCTGATGTTTTTGATACTAAACTAATCCAAAGGATGCCATTCTCTCCTTTTACATCCCAATTAATACTGTAGATTTTTTTTCTGCATCACGGTTGCACATGTTTTTTTCACAGTTGAATTAACCTGGATTAGCAGCAATACACAAATCTGATGTGGACATTTACCAGCTACTGATTACAGGCCTCCATGTAATGCCCCTTTTCCACCGACAAATCGGCACGGCGCTCTTCAGAGCGGTACAGTATAGCGCGGATCAACTCGCTTGAGGCGGTGGAAACATAAAGCGGACGTAAGTGGGGATATGGGCGTGCCCATCTGGCTTTGAAAAGTGGCGCGCAAAAGTCTTTGTCTGCGATGTCACAGCGCGTGAAACAACAACAACAATGGCGGATATACGTGTGTTTTTGTACTTTGCACTCTGTCTGTGGTTCATTTTGGTTGGTTTGATATTTGGTTCTTGTGGAGGAAGTCACCATTGTCCAAAGTCAATTGTATTTTAAAATAAAATATTTGTATGGTTGCTGGGAGTTTTTTTTAAAGCCTTTTGCGGGAGCGCTTCTATATCACATCACGTGAACACCACACACAGCCGGACCAATCAGGGGCAACCGCTACGTAGGTAGTCGTGTCACTGGTAGCAGTTTACTGGACCAATCAGTAGACAGGTGGGCGTGTGGGCCCCGCTTTGGGCCGCTTCGGACCACCGAGGAGGTGGTCTGAAAAAAGAGGCCGTGTTGGCGCGGAATGACGTGGTTAAGACCCGAGAAAGGCGGTGGAAAAGGGTCCGCAAGGGGCTAAAGTGAACCGAGCCGCACCGTGTTCTGTCGGTGGAAAAGCGGCATAAGGGTGTCAATATTTCTTTTAAAATCATCTGATTAATTAAATTTTTTGTGAATTGTATAAAAATGTGTTTTTCTTTGAAAACTAAAGTGGTCTCAAACTTTAAAGGAATAGTGTTGCCTATATTAGAAATAAAACTTCCTTACCAGAGCAGTATACAGAGTGCACACTAATCCCATGGCCAACACCGCCCCCCACAGGTCAAAGCCAGTCACTGCAAGTGAAAACACTGGAGATCAGCTCACAAACATTAATTAAGGCTGTTGAGGTTTCCAGCATTATAACAGTGACATGTGAGGACTATCACACTGAAATCTAACAGGAAGTAGTTTACCTGCATTGAGTGCCAGAGCTGGAGCATATAGAACTACTCCCATATAAATGACCTGAGGAGAAGGACAAGGGTGCGGGAGCAGGATTATTAATTTGCAGTGTTTAAATGTAAAAACACTGATTCTCTGTATGAGTCAATAAAACTTTTACAGCAGCAAGGATTTACTGCATTATTAAACTGTA
>SSNP01000166.1:959279-995438 GCA_006937955.1 Pachypanchax playfairii
AAAACTGAGCCACAGATTAAACTTACTCCACGTAGATGTTGTAAAGTACATCACACCAACTCTTCAAAATTTGATGTATTTAATGATGTATTACTGGTAACTATGTTGAATTGGGTCCTAAATAAGGCTCAAACACCATCTAGTTGGAGAGAAACAATAATAACTACCAAAGGAAGACAAAGATAAATTACAATGTGAATCACAGAGAAATGTCAGTACTTATACATCACATTCAGATATTTGTTTACTCCTTTATGTCCTTGTTACAACCAGTTAGTGCTGCTTTCTAACAGGAGTAGTTTCCTCACACTGAACAGCCATCTCTACACTTCTTTCTTTCAGGTTTTTTGAGTCTGTAAACAAATAACTGCTGATGTTTTTGATACTAAACTAATCCAAAGGATGCCATTCTCTCCTTTTACATCCCAATTAATACTGTAGATTTTTTTCTGCATCACGGTTGCACATGTTTTTTTTCACAGTTGAATTAACCTGGATTAGCAGCAATACACAAATCTGATGTGGACATTTACCAGCTACTGATTACAGGCCTCCATGTCAATATTTCTTTTAAAATCATCTGATTAATTACATTTTTTGTGAATTGTATAAAAATGTGTTTTTCTTTGAAAACTAAAGTGGTCTCAAACTTTAAAGGAATAGTGTTGCCTATATTAGAAATAAAACTTCCTTACCAGAGCAGTATACAGAGTGCACACTAATCCCATGGCCAACACCGCCCCCCACAGGTCAAAGCCAGTCACTGCAAGTGAAAACACTGGAGATCAGCTCACAAACATTAATTAAGGCTGTTGAGGTTTCCAGCATTATAACAGTGACATGTGAGGACTATCACACTGAAATCTAACAGGAAGTAGTTTACCTGCATTGAGTGCCAGAGCTGGAGCGTATAGAACTACTCCCATATAAATGACCTGAGGAGAAGGACAAGGGTGCGGGAGCGGGATTATTAATTTGCAGTGTTTAAATGTAAAAACACTGATTCTCTGTATGAGTCAATAAAACTTTTACAGCAGCAAGGATTTACTGCATTATTAAACTGTACTTTACTGATGAGTATTTTACCCAAGTGACTTTATTATTGGCTGTTAAAGTGAATTGTACCATCTGAAAGATGAAGGTCACGGTCCCACAGATACGAACCGTCTTGTTAAAGCGCAGTTCCAAGTACTATTGGAGAAAATGTAAAAGAAAACAAACAAACAAAAAAAAGCTAAACAAAAAGTATTATAACATATCATCTCAGAGGCATGGGGGCTTTAACAGTAAGAGCAACTCTTATAATCAAAGTTAATCTTTCTTTTGTCGCGGGACATTACTACAGCCCTCCTCAAGTAAATGACTGATTCATGTTCAGATAAAGATCCATTAAACACATTTATTGTTAAGGTGAGAGTTTGACTGATTAAACGATAAGAAGGTAGAACTGGTAAACTCTGAGATCATACTTCAGAAGGATAAGGATAGAAAAGCAGGAAGTAAATGTGTTGATAAAGGAAACAAGAGAGAGAAAAGAGAACATTAGAAATAAAGTGAAACATGGAAGAACAAACTTTAGTACATACGGATTATCTCCTGACATGTGTGTTTAATGACAACAGGATAAAAGATAGGAAGATGGAGGTTAACTACATGCGAGTACCTCATAGGCACTGGACAGCCGAAGCCGGTAGAAGACTGGGATGAATACATGAGCTGGGATGAGAAGACCTAGGAAATAAGAGCAACCCAGGAACCAGTACTGTGTCCCAAAGGCGTAAACCTCAGAAGGCGCACCTAGGATGGCCACAGCTGACTGAAACGTGGCCAGCAGGGACAGAGACACGGGCAGGCAGCTCATAGAGCGATCAGCCATCAGGAACTCCTGAGGACAACAACACATCAGTACCACACACTCTGACAGGGATCATGAAAACTATTACAATCTCTACCTGCGTCGTGCGCTGACGCCCACCGGAGAAGGCATAGAAGAGGCCAATGCCCGCTGACGCCACCAGCAGCAAAGTGAAGATGACGTAATCCACCGTGGAGAAGTGCATCTGGACCACCTCCCCCATGATGAGGCCGATTGGGGGACGCTGGGGCCTCTTCAGCTGATAATGACATCAGAGAAAGATTTTTATTCATGAGACATTCACTAAGAGCGTTAAGAAAATCAACAAAGATCTAATCTGCATCAAAATGACAAGATCTTCCAAAACACTGGAGGGGAGAAAGGATCTGTGACATTGCAGGATTTTCTGTGTAAGACCTGTAAGTTGATTCAAGTCTTTTTTTAACAAGGTAACACTCAGAATAGAGAAAACACAGGTTGCCATCTGCCTCCTCGGGAAGAGGTTTCACCCTCATCGTTCACGCCATCCTAAGAGTCACATGATTACAAACTCCAACCCTCCCGAATGAAGTAGAATCAGCAGCTCAGTTTTACCGTTGACTTAAAGCTGCTAGCAGGAAAATATTATCTGCTCATGTGGCTCAATATGTTTTTACAAATCACTGAATATGGCTGATATATTTTGAAAACCTCCTTCCTGTTTATTTAGAGAACGATCACCTCAACCGAACAAAACAGAACCCATCTCTTTGTTTAGAAAACGGACACATAACCCTGTTCTTTACCAGAAGTCATCTCAGGTCATGTGCAATAAGAAACTCCAAACTATAAAACAACTCTCACTCTGCCCACACAAATAAAACTCTTCACAGCATGTTGCGCTGCAGAAACCTGCACTCCTCCTGATACAGAGGAACCACTGGGTAGCAGAGAGATCAGAGGTCACAGCATGCAGGGAGAGGTTGGTAATACCTCATAAAGACCTGATCTGACTTGTGTTCACACCTGGAATCATGTATGACCAGATGAGTTACCTGTTCCACATTCAAGGAAACATGTAACGTGTCACAGCAGGATGACAAACAGAACAACAGATCTGCTGGTGTTCCTGTCAAATCCCTAAATCACCTGACCTCTGTTACTCAGTCAACATGTTCAGAGTCTGACTGCAGGAGTATTTAAACATCAGAGAAGTCGTAGCTTTAGAGAACAAGAAAAATAGAAAAATGATGGTGATTTAAAGATCAGCATCAGCTGATTACAAACACCATGAAGCTTTTAACCCTAAAAACCCAAGTCAGGTGTTAACATTTAACCCTGTGATTGGACGTAAATATATAGGATGAAGTGTATCATGCTGTTGTACTCCGTTTTGTGTAGTCTGTACTAGGGCCCGACCGATATGGATTTTTTGATACAGATACTGATATTACCGAGACTGTAGAGCAGGCCGATAGCCGATATAAAGGCCAATAAATTCATCCACCAGAAAAAATTTCTAAAATATTACTGAAAGCTAAAACACTGCATTCTAAACTCATTCTTAAGCTCATGTCTACCTGTTAGACACCATGAACTATCTGAATTATTCACTGATTCCAAAAAATGTCAATAATAGACAAGTTTATCTATTTTATGAACATTTATTTACATTTTTAACTGGGCATTCTCATTAATGGAGATGCAGAAACACATATATGACAAAAATAAATCAATAAAAAATATCGGCAATTTTTTCCCGATAGCCGATATCACCCTGGACCCCCATATCGGCCGATAATATCGACAGACAGACAATAAAAGTTTTAAGGTTTATTTGACACTATGTTAACAAATTATATGATATAAACAACTTTTTTATACTTTAGGAATCTTTAATCACAAAGTTCAACAAAGAATTGGAAAGTTACACAGTTAAGCTAATTTCAAATGTACCCCCCACTCCCCTCGGCTGAACGTACCATCTCGCCATTTCTGTCCAAGCAGAGTGTGATGTCATCAGTTGAACCACGTGAACATCTTTCTTTTGTTTACACTGTTGTTTTGTTCAAACAAGACACTCGTCTCATTTGCTACATGTAACTAATTAATAATAACTCACATTGAAAAGTGATTATACTGATAATTAAATCTGAATGTCAGACTTTAAATATGTCCACACACTTTGAAGACCAGGCTTAGACCACAGTGGACCACAGAAGAGACTGCAGGAGACACGTGGACTACAGAAAGGAGGAGACAATAGTGGAACTGTAACAAGAAGCCGCCTTTAACCGACCGCCACCGCACACAGAGCGAACACAGACCTCGAACAGCAGATTTAACCAAGAAGGACTGTATGTAAACTGCTCAGAGAGAACATGTGAGAACCCAGACGGAGAGAACGATCAGATGATCCAGACTGTTTTCTTTAACTTAAAATTATGTCAGTAGATCATCTGAAGAACGTTTCACAGGATCGTCCAGTTTCTAAACACTAAATGAACCAGAATTTAACAAATATTCAACCAGAAATCCAAAATGTTGAAACACAAACTCATTTTTATCAGAAATATTATTTAATTCTTTGCTGTCATTCATCTGATGACATCACAACATAGCAAAAGGTTCTTCACTTACCTTTTCAACTAAAGTGTTATGATACTTATATCTAGAATATACTGTATATATACTACATGAAATGATAGCGGCCCAGATCTACCACACCAGACAAGACCCAAGGTGTAGGCTGTGCAAAGAGTCATCTGAGACAATCCAGCACATAACAGCAGGGTGTAAAATACTGGCAGGGAAAGCATACATGGAACGTCATAACCAAGTGGCTGGCAGAGTATACAGAAACATCTGTGCGGAGTACGGGCTGAAAACCCCAAGGTCAAAATGGGAAACACCTCCAAAGGTGGTGGAGAACGACCGAGCAAAGATCCTGTGGGACTTCCAGATCCAGACAGACAGGATGGTAATGGCGAACCAACCGGACATTGTGGTGGTTGATAAAGAGCAGAGGAAAGCAGTTGTGGTGGATGTGGCGATAGCAAGTGATGGCAACATCAGGAAGAAGGAACATGAGAAACATGAGAAATACCAAGGGCTCAGAGAGGAGCTAGAGAAGACTTGGAAGATGGATATTGGACATGATCAATTTGTCTTTAATGAATGGATATGTGCCTAAGGCCTTTAAGGTTGCTGTTATTAAACCTTTACTTAAGAAACCTGATCTTGATCCAGGATCTCCAGGTAATTATCGACCTATATCCAATTTACCCTTCATCTCAAAAATTCTAGAAAAGATAGTTGCAAACCAGTTATGTGATCATTTACACAGTAATAATCTTTTTGAAGAGTTCCAGTCGGGATTTAGAGCTCATCATAGCACTGAAACAGCACTGGTGAAAGTTTCTAATGATATTCTCATGGCCTCAGACAGTGGACTTGTGTCTGTACTTGTCCTGTTAGATCTCAGTGCTGCGTTTGATACTATAGATCATAAGATCCTATTGAAGAGGCTTGAATATGATATTGGGATTCAGGGAACTGCTTTAAACTGGTTTGAATCATATTTAACTGAAAGATTCCAGTTTGTTCATGTAAATAATGAATCTTCTTCATATACCAGAGTCAGTCATGGAGTTCCTCAGGGTTCAGTGCTTGGACCAATCCTCTTTACTATATATATGTTACCGCTTGGTAAAATTATTAGACAACATGGTATAAAATTCCATTTTTATGCTGATGATACTCAGTTATATCTATCAATGAAGCCTGATGAGACCAACCAGCTGCAGAGATTACAAGCTTGTCTTAATGATGTAAAACGTTGGATGACGCTTAATTTTTTGCTTTTAAATTCAGACAAGACAGAGGTTGTGACGTTTGGGCCTGAGAATCTTAGGAACAAGTTGTGTAGTCAGTCATCAACGTTGGATGGCATTAATTTGGCCTCCAACAAGAAGGTAAAGAACCTGGGTGTTATCTTTGACCAGGACATGTCCTTTAGTTCTCATATAAAGCATGTTACCAGGACGGCCTCCTTCCACCTGCATAATGTTGCTAAAATTAGGAGCATTTTGAATCAAAGGGATGCAGAAACTTTAGTTTAGTTTATTACTTCTAGACTTGATTACTGTAATTCATTATTATCAGGGTGTTCTAATAGTGCTGTTAAAGGCCTCCAGCTGATCCAAAATGCTGCTGCCAGAGTTCTGATGAGAGTTAGAAGGAGAGACCATATTTCTCCTGTTTTAGCATCACTTCATTGGCTCCCTGTAAGGTCTAGAATAAAGTTTAAGGTTTTACTTTTGACGTATAAGGCCTTGAACGACCAAGCTCCAGCTTATATTAAAGATCTTATTGTTCCATATCCTCCTAACAGAGCACTTCGCTCTCAGACTGCAGGTCTGCTTGTAGTTCCTAGAATTTCTAAAAGTAGAATGGGAGGAAGAGCTTTTAATTATCAGGCTCCTCTCCTGTGGAACCAGCTTCCACTTTTTATCCGTGAGGCAGACACCTTGTGTAGTTTTAAGAATAGACTTAAAACTTTCCTTTTTACACAATCCTATAGTCAGGGTTAGCTTGGGTTCTCCTGAGCTTTCCCTTTAGTTATGCTGCTATAGGTTTAGTTTACTGCCGGAGGACATACTGACCACATTTTTTCACTCTGCTGTCTTTCTTTACTGTGGCTGCCTCTGAGGAGGGTGTATCTCACATAAACAAGGGATGAAATATTCCCACTAGAACCATCAAATTGTTATTGCTTTGATTGTTACTGCTGCCATTAACTGTTTCTCTGTTTATCTTTCCATAGACATGACGACTGGCCTAAATACATCTGTGTTTGTCTGTGTCTCTTTCCTGTCAGCTCAGACCCCAGTCGGCTAAGGCAGAAGGCCGCCCATCCTGAGCCGGGTTCTGCTAGAGGTTTCTTCCTGTTAAAAGGGAGTCGTTCCTTTCCACTGTCGCCAATTGTGCTGCTCAGGATGGGGGATTGTGCTGAAATAACAATTCAGCCCAATCGGCTGGTTCCTTAGATAGAAAATGTTTTATTATTAATTGATTGATTTTTCTGTGAAGTGCCTTGAAATGACTTTGTCATGAACTGGCGCTTTATAAATAAATAAACTTGAAACTTGAAACTAGATGAAGGTGACAATAGTACCCGTGGTAATCGGAGCACTTGGGGCAGTAACCCCCAAACTGGAGGTATGGCTCCAACAGATCCCTGGAAGAACCTCAGACATCTCAGTCCAGAAAAGTGCAGTACTTGGAACAGCTAAAATACTGCGCAGGACCCTCAAGCTCCCAGGCCTCTGGTAGAGGACCCGAGCTTGGAACGGGAAAAACACCGCCCAGTGGCGAGAGGGGAATTTTTTTTTTCTACATGAAAAAAAACATTTATAATCAATTAGAAACATTTTTTAAATCTACTTTTTATTTTTTGTGACAGATCCCCTTTAGAGTCAAAAAGTTGACAAATAGATTTAAAGCACAAAATGATAAACTCCTGATGTTGATGTTTTCTACATATTTATTTCTAGTAGTACTCTGCTGGACTAACAATGTTTAAAGATCCGAGTGTTCTCAAACTGAACATTGTTCTGCTCGCAGTACAGAGGAACACTACTTTCACATGGACAGCTGAAGAAATGTTCCTATGGAAGATGTTTTATGTGCTGCCAGCGGCACGTGACAGACTGAAGGCCTTTTGATATATAAGAAGCAAATGATTGAGTGTGTGTGAACAGATTCCTTTAAACATAGTTCAGAAAACTGTTTGTGAAACCAGTTTGTGAGACTCAGTCTGAGGTTAGTTATTAACCTGCTCATTAAAAGCCGGCGCTGCTCTATGCTGACTTGCCTGACACTGAAATATTCTTGGCTGGGTTGATCAAGCACTGGACAGTAAGACACATGACCCAATAAATCCCAAAGTCACCAGCAAGGCTCGTTTTCTCTAATCAACATGAGTCTAGCTGATGCATTTTTCGAGAGTTTCACTGATTATTAGGACAAACGTAAAGTGAAAAATGAAAGATGACACACATCTAAGCCGGTAAATAGATTCCCTGAACATTAGGAGGCAACTCTGAAGAAAGGGCGTGTGTGTGTTCTCCCGCCTGTTCTGTTCAGTTAAAATTCAAATATTCTTTATTAATACCTGAAAGGAAATTAAAGAGGCCATTTCATACACATTTCAGGACTTTGTGGTTATTTAAGTATTAACCTGTAATATGAAACATTTTATATCTAAAAAATGTCAGGAAACACTTATTAACAGACCTTTCAATCTGTCTGCATTAAAATTCGGCTGGTTCCGTCAGGCCTCGAGCAGCAGCTCATTCATATTCATTATTTGAATTTGCAGGACTCTGATTGGCTAACAAACTAGCCTATGAGAGCAAAGAATACTGCTTCCTGCCCCGCTGTGCATGGCAACATCAGACGTCGTGTCTTGCTGTTTGCTACGTTATGCTACAGCTTTTCAGCCAGCAGCATGCTAGGCGTGGTTTCAACTGCGGGAGCTGCCGAATACTAACGAACAAAGGAGTTGTGACAAAACAGATACAGAACTCGGGTTTTATCACCACCTGTGTAGTTTGAGAGATTAAAACTGAAAGAGAAGTTGTTGACCTGTTTTCACGCCCACTATGAAGGTAAAAACACCTGTAGAGCTAAAATATTCAACAGAAACCTCAGAAAAACTGTTTTATATGGAAGGGTCTCTTTAAATGTTCTAGTAACTAATATTTCCTTTTGGGAGTCATTCTAGGTGGTTCTAGCTGTGGACAAGAAGGATCTCCTGCAGCATCTGTGTTTTAGCAGATCTGAAGACTCTGTTTTTGAGTTACTGTGTTGTGAAGAGGATGATGAGGGTTCTCCATCATGTTTTCAACATTCTCCAGCTGACAGTAGGTTTGTTGAAGCAGGTGTATGAGGGCGTCTTGACTCCAACCCCACGATAATAAGCAAACTGTAGTAGGTCTTGAAACATGCTTGTTTGCTTTTTTAAGAGGACCAACATGAGTCTCTCCAAGACTTTCATGATGTGGGATTTCGGTGCAACAGGCCTGTAGTCGTTGGACTGAAAGATGAGGTGTCTTTGGTACTGGAACAAGGGAGGATGTTTTCATAGCACTTGTACCTTCTCCTGGGTGAGGCTGAGGTTGAAGAGATACTAAATTTTTCACATACCACTATACGAATATATTAATAGCCAAGACAACGTCCAGAACGTTGGCAGTGGGAACGTACAGTACAGACCAAAAGTTTGGACACACCTTCTCATTCAAAGAGTTTTCTTTATTTTCATGACTACATTGTAGATACTTAATTAAGGGCATCAAAACTATGAATGAACACATAATTTATGGAATTACTGTATGCACTTAAACAAAAAGGGTGAAATAACTGAATACATGTGTTATATTTTAGATTCCTCAAAGTAGCCACCCTTTGCTCTGATTACTGCTTTGCATTCTCTTGAGCTTCAAGAGGTAGTCACCCGAAATGGTTTTCCAACAGTCTTGAAGGAGTTCCCAGAAATGCTTAGTACTTGTTGGCCCTTTTGCCTTGACTCTGCGGTTCAGCTCATCCTAAATCATCTCGATTGGGTTCCGGTCCTGTGACTTTGGAGGCCAGGTTATTTCACACTTTTTTGTAAAAATACAACGTAATTCCATGTGTTCATTCATAGTTTTGATGCCTTCAGTGAGAATCTACAATGTAAATAGTCATGAAAATAAAGAAAACTCTTTGAATGAGAAGGTGTGTCCAAACTTTTGGGCTTTACAGTATTTCTGTGGGGACCGACTTTAGTGCTACACACTAAGATCCCACGTGAAAAATAATGATTTGAATGAAGAATTACTGCTGGCGGGGGCTTTACAGTGACACACAGATTACTGAAATAGAACAACTTATTCCAAAAAGAGGAGCCACGTCTGTAGTATGGAATTTCTTTAGCTTCAAAAGGTTGGACTTGGACCAACAACTATCATTTACAAATGCTGTCAAGCAAAAGTTGTAGCTGGCGGTGGTAATACTAGCAACTTGCTTCACCATCTTAGCTAAAAACAGGTATTGGAGTATCAAGAATGTCTTAAAGTTAGATCTGTACCCTCCACAGCTAAATCTGGAAGTAGTAGTCAGACGTTCAATCAAACGCGTCATATGTTAGAGGGACTGCTTGTGAGAAAAAGAGCAAGTGGTGGGTTGAGATAACTAACGCAATCCTTGTCAAGGATACGGTTCCCATACATACTTCGGAGAAATACAGGCTTAAAGATGATGGTGAAAACATTGGATTCCAGGTACGTCTTACCTGACTATAAACATACCGTCAAATACCGTAAAACTGATATAATTTAGACAAAACCGTGATGTGAAAAATTTTGCCATACCACCCAGCCTTAGGGCGGCTGTGGGTAGAGCGGTCGTCTCCCGATCGGAAGCTGGTGGATCAATCCAGGCCTCCACCACCACATGTCAAAGTGTCCTTGGGCAAGACACTGAACCCCGTGTTGCCCCCCGATTTACACAGTGAGTGTTAGCCCCCACCCTCTCCCCACAGCTCATACATCGGGTTGCGCAAGTGGGTAAATGTAAAACTCGTAGTGTGAAAGCACTTTGAGTGGGCTGAATGACTAGAAAAGCACTATACAAATACAGGAAATTTACCCTAATCATGTATAACATGATGGTCAACTTTTTAATTATTTAAAAATCAACTTGGTTTCCTTGATGACACAACCTAAATATTAACCTGTATAACTTTTTCCTCCTTCTAACACCATACAGAGCTCACAACGGGAACGCTCTTGTTCTAATGAAATGGGACTTGTCTCTCTCATAAGCAGGAACATTACAGTCAGACCTGCTGTGCTGACCTTTACAGTATCAGTATCCAACACAAACAGATTTATTACATTTACTCTGACTGGTGTCCAAAAACCAGGCCAAACTGGAGACAAGTTTTAACAGTGGTTGGATTTCTGTGGCATTTTGCCTCCATCAACATATCTGATGGTTGATGCTCCAACATGGACAGTGTAAGGCTGCAGCAATAAGCTCAATACAAAGGGAATGTGGCTCACAGCAAACAATTAGCTTCTGCACTAGATGGCAGAGACCCACATCAAAGAAGCTTTTCAACTACACAAAAGGACAAAAAGGAAAAGTTCTTTAATAGGAGCATCGAGACAGATTTACTTCAATGTGACGTGTTACACATTGTACCTACCCCCACCCCACCCCACCCCTACTGTTTTTGCTGAAGAGCAGTTTAAGAGTAGTTTACGAAAGCAGAGGAAACAAACTTTTCTATAATATCTGGTGTACTACAATAACAGGAAGCATTTACAAGATATTCCTGTCTGAACACAGAAAAGTCATTTCTTACTGTATTACTGTACTTACTATAGCTTCACATTACTATAAGTACTAGAACATTTGGACTGGAGAGGATATTCAAATGGTTACAGACAGATGAGTAGAAGACCTTTAGAGCAAACCATGCCACTAAAATCTGTATTTTAAAGGATATTCTAAAATTAAAATTGGAAGAAATATAAAGAAAACTGGCCCATAGGATGTTCAAAGGTCAAACATGACAAGCCTCTGCATCTCAAACTCACATGTTACCATAAAAATCTAGAACCTTCAGTCTAACTATCTGAAAAAAGAAGAGATAATCTCATGTAAAAGTCATAATTGTTGTGTGTTTCAGGCAGCAGGGTGATAGTGCTGTACTAACTATCAGAATAAGATCCCACAAGGAGGTCAAGTAAAAGAAAAACATGGTCACCTAGCAACACAGGAACCACATACATGACATGAGTTAGTGTGTGCTAGTGACATCAAAGCCCCTACTGCATCTAAGATGTAACTGCAGAAAAAGCAAAGCTGCAACTTGATGTGAAAAGCAAAGGCGAGTGTGGGAAGGCCTCCAGCTTCCAACAAGGCCGCTGCTTTAGAAAACACTTTTAACTGAGTTCAAAGTGCAATTTGTTCAACCAGAATGGAAAATCGCAGGCCAGATATTTTACTTAAAATCCATTCAATACACTCAGTGTTTGCAAACATACACAGAAAATTAACATGGAAGCAAAAAGTGTGAAAAAAAAAACATTTTCAATATGTCATTCTTAAAAAAAAAAACAGTAGTACCGTAATTTTTTTTGTTTTTGTCCATGTTTAGTTCTTGTAACTGATTGATCAGAAAAAAAACAGGTTCAATTAAAGAGTGCCCCCCTCCATCTGCTGAATCATCATCTTAAGAGGTGGGGAGGTCTGAGAACTTTCATCATCCTAGGAGCCATGTTGTGAGGGGCATAAGCCCCTAATAGGGTCTCCCATGACCAATTGACCTTGTCAGGATGAAGGATTGTGTTGATGATTCAACCCAATCAGCTGGTTCCTTAGATAGGAGATGTATAGTGTAAGATTACTTTCTTTAATATGAGGGTGCAATTTGCAACCTGTATAAACAAGTTGGAGAGAGGGTAAAACGATAATGATATATTTTTGTCAATTGTCCAAACTTACTTTCCTATGTTCATCCAATGTGCGCCCTCTTGCTTTAAGTTTTACGTGTGACTGATGTCACTAATCCAGACCCAACCAGGCGATGCACTGCCCTGTCTGACTTGATGACTTTGTATAACACTGTTTACACAATTTAGATGGACGTCTCAAACCATCTAAACTATATTTCATTATTTTTAAATTATGGTTTTGTTCTGTTCTTTTTTTTTGTTTATCTCCAGAAGCATGAAGAACAATCGAATGTTTGCATTTCATTTTTATAAACTTCATACTTTTAAGTGGGCATCTTATTGTATAAACTGTTTTATCTTAATTTTAAGGGTCAAAGTGACTTTGTGGAGGTTTGAAATTACTTGGCTAAATAAAACTGATTCTGATTACATTTTTACATTACACTGCATAATGATAAAATGGCTCTTTCAGTCATAAAGGTTTCAGACCCCTGTGTTAGATGTGAGAGCATTTGGAAAATTTAGAAAAATATCACTGTAAACGCCATCTTGCAACATTTTTGTGTCCACAATATCATTTTACCCTCTTTCCAACCTTTTTATACTCTCGCTTTGTTGCAAATTGCACCATCATAGTCAAGAAAGTAATCTGATGCCATAAAAATGTTTTATTATGACTAATATTTTTTATGTCTCTGTAAAGTGCCTTGACTTTTGGTATGAACTGGCATTTTATAAATAAAAATGAACGGATATGAACCACCATGACCTAGATGACTGAGAACCTTCAAAAACATAAGGTATCAGTTTGTTTTCATGAGCAGCATAGAGCACTCTGACCCACCTAATACTAAACCAATGCCCCTGATTATTGTGCTTTAATCGCTTCTAAATCGCTCAAAACACAAATGTTGCTTTTTTATGGGCTGATATTGCAGAACAAACACGACCTTGAGTGTTGCATTCGTATTTTTGATAAAGTGTAACACCATTAGATGAGATCAGTGTTTTGTGTCTAATGAATAGCCTGCCAGTCAAAACTCAGCTTAACTAGTCCTACAATACATGAGCTGAGGAACTTTACCCTACACTCCAGAGTCCTCTGTCAGCTGGTGGAAATAGCACATGTCACATGTTATAATGTTCACAGGCAACATACAACCCCAGTCCTCGAAGAACTGGGACGCTGTGCAAACACAAACAGAATACAAAGATATGCAAACTTCATAAACCCAGATTTGATTCCCAGCAGAATAGAAACATATCAGATGTTGAATGCAGATGTTTTGACGTTTCATTAAGAAAGAACAAGAACTTTGAAAGGTTCGTTACACAGTAACTAGTTAACTTATATACAGTGTTTTTATCCAGATACCGAAAGGTCAGCAGTAGAAACGTGTATAACCACGTAATGCTCTGTTATCCCAGTTGCTTCACCTGTGTGTCGTAGAATACCGTGACGCATCGCAACAGTCGCACGCGCCCTGTCATTCATTCAGGTGTGGAACGTTTTTGCACGAATCTCACCGTCTATTCCGTTTATGAACACAGAAAATTAGACATCGTTTTTAGTATGATCAAATACAGTCGGAATCTAAAGGACAGAAAAACAGCGCAGTAAACCTTTTAATAAGAACCACGTGGCTCTGCTGGTTTACCGTAGATTTGCAACTCCCGCGTGCACAGGCGGGAAACTCATCAAATAACTAGTCGGTGAAACACCAGGATCTATTAAGCCGTTTTCCTGTCTCACGTTACCGCCAGGAGACAAACTAGCTTCTCTTACCTTTGACCTCGGTCTGCTGTCAGAAGGATGTACCGGCGGTGTATGGTTGGCGTTCGGGCGTTAAGCTCCGCCCACAAGGCTGCTGCCTTCACGAACTCCTCAGAAAATACATACAATCACGATCAATTACCAATTTTAAGGTTTTCTGGTTACCGGTTGAATCACTTGGGTGAAAATCTGAAACTTTGAGCGAATGAGGTGTTTTTTTTCTGTTAACTTTAAGAGGTCTTTCACGTTCCCTTTCAAGGCAGAAACTTTTGGTTGCATCATTGCATCGTGATCTAAACCGGACTGCTTCAGTCCAAATCCCATTTGACCTTCTCAACCGAACCTCAGTCTGACCTAAATCAGCGAAAGCAACGCGGCACGTGCTTTCATGGCCCGTGAGTTTAATTATCATATTGATTTTGACAGTAACGTGACAAGATGAAATGAACACGATGTTCTGTGCGTTATGACACTGGAGCGGGTCACCAGACGAGGAGCCAGCTGCTTACTGGTTGCATCACGCGGGTCTGGGGGCCACGGTCACCATGGTGATTAATTACCACAGAAACGGGCTCACATTTCGTGTCAGTAGCTAAGCGGGGACAAACCGCAACATGCTGCGTGTATCTTACCTGCTCTTACTACCTCTCGAAAGCACAGGAACACATTTTGTCAGGAACGTCCTGCATCACCTTCCAGAACATCAGGGACATCCGTCCGCTCCGTGTCCCAGTGCGCATCCGCCTGAGCGCAGCTTCAAAGGCTGCCACATCACCCCTCCTCCGCTGGTGACTCACTACTCAGCATGTTAAACCAGGAGGGGTCAAAATACCAAACATACAACATTTTTAGAAACAGGGAAGGTGGTCTCGTTATTTTTTCATCTCGGTTTTATTATGTTTAACCTCTGTGAAAATATTTGTTATCGGCAACAGCTGCAGTTTCTTCTTCATACCTGCTTCCAATTGATCCAGATGCATCATGGGAGCGTTTTTACAATAAACTTGTACACCACGGTGAGATTCTTCCCTCACCTGTCCTGTCCTGTTCCATGAGCAGATACTACCTGGTTCTGTTCAGTGTTCAATATTCAGTCCAGCGGTTCTGATGCTGCTCACACCGATGGGAACCACTCATTTAGATTTTAATATTGACTAAAAACCTTATTCATAAACTAACAGGGTCAATCACAAGATGCCAGAGTTTTTTATTGTAAAAAAAAAAAAAATTTAACACTGAATTATGAAATGACAGCAAACACAGACTGAAAACAAAACTCTGTGCAGAACTATCATGAATAGAACAGATACGGTCTCAGGTCTAAGGGTTGAGTTTTATCCTGCAGGAGCTGTGATCAGAGAACAGCTTTAATTAACAGAAGGAACAAGAAAGCTTTTCCTTTCGTCTGGGATGGTGTTCATAGTCCATGTGAGCGTTTCCACTCAGTTCAACAGTCTGATGATTGAGTTTATGTCCGACCCGCGGAAGCCAGGGTTTCCAAGGTCTTTCAAGAGTCCAGCTTTGTCTCTGGCAGCATGACGAGGTACCGACAGCTTGAAAGGCATCAGAAAGTTATTTGCTGCCCTGAAGCTTTTCCCAACTGAGTAGATTTCATGGATCAAATCCTCCAAACAGATGATGCCATGTTTACCTGTAAGACAACAAGAAGCAGGTGATTAAAAGGAGAGGGAAGAATCTTGTGGTTTGCAGAAGAAGACTTAAAAGATGCGTTCTTATTGTGAACTGGGGGAAATCCGTTGTCTGTTACATGTGACAAGAACTCAGAACAGCATTTCAATCCTTACTCACATGAAACCATCTAAAAACACATCCTATTACTCATAAAATGATTCTATCTCTACATTAACATTACATTTCATAATTTTATTCAGTTTCACTGATTTTTGGCTTGTATTAAAGCGCATCAGGAAGGTCATGATGCAGAAAACAGTTTGAAGAAACAGAACATGTATTCATTCAAAATTTTTGAAAAAGTGAATCTAAAGACAAATGAATTAAAGAAGAGACCACTTCCTTACAGGGAAATAAAAACTGTTCTACTGCCACCTTCTGTTTTCAGTAGAAAAGACATCCTTTCAGATGACTCAAGATTCATGGAGGTTTATTACTCCAGCATTTGTCAGCAGATAAAACTGACCTCTGGTTTGATCTGGGGTCTCATTTATAAAACATTGCGTAGAAACCCGACTAAAAGTGTACGTACGACCAAAACAAAAAGTTTGCGTACGCCCAAAAAATTTCCGATTTATAAAACCATGCGTACGCACAGTTGTAAGCAACTTCCCCTTTATAAATCACACTCTTCCTGGAAGTGTGCGTACGTGAATTTGGCTCATGTCCCGCCCTGAACACGCCCAAACCGGGCCATATAAGGTCAATGCAAAGCAGGACATGAATATTGATACATATGAGGAAGACGGGAAATATCGCAGCTAAACAAAAAAACAAGAAGAGAAACTTCTCAGAGACGAAAATTAAAGTGTTAGTGGGTGAAGTGGAGGCTATAGGAGAGACGTTTTATTTGGTGGAAACAGCAGCGGTGTCATAAATCAAAGTAAAATCTACGAGTGGCAGTGTCTGCAGTGCACCTGTCAGTGCAGCTGACAGGACGGTCAGAACAAGCGTATACGGTCTTGTGTCAGAGAAGGAGGGTGACACCGACCTGACAGAAACAACAAATAAACCCGGTAAAACACCTTTTGTAATACGTGGCTACGTTAACAAATGTTAGCATGTTTTAAGGAGACAGACTAATATGTCGTGTCTTTTCAGCATTTGCACAAGGCGAGGATGAGGACGTCAGACTGTCCCCAGCACCTGTGCTGCCGGTGACCGCAACGCATCCAGTGGTCGGGTTCTGACTGAAGCTGTTATACAGACACAGAGAGACTCCATCAGCGCTACTAATTCCGTGACCAATGAATTAAAAGAAATAAGGATTGTGTTTTGCGACATGATGACAGCCGTTGGGGCCTTAAATAATACATTAAAAACATTAAATGAACCTTGTCGTTGTCATCTCAAATGCTGCATTACACCCTCAGACCCAATTGTTCCCCGAATGAAGACTTCCTGTCGAGGAGGCGATTAATTTTACGTATTTCTCTTAGTATTAAAAAATGTTTTTAGGAGAGCTACAGCTCACCGCAATCTGCAATATAGATATCATTGCTGTTCTGAATGTTTATAATAACATGAAACTATAATTAATGTTTGGTGTGAGGTGAAATGACGTGTGTGAGAGGAGTAATATGCAGTCTGACTGCAGTTCACCACTTCACCAACTGCGTCGTTGATTCCCCTCGTCTCCAAAATGTCCATACGCACAGTTCAGAGTTGGCGTACAGGTGCGCACGTTTTTAAGTCAAGTTCGTTTTTCATAAATCCCAACTTTTGCTTTGAAACGCTACTTTCAGGCCCTATTTTGTGCGTATGAACCGTTTATAAATGAGACCCCAGGTCATTTCTGCTGAGCTGTTAGAGACGTTAAAGTAATAGTTAAAATCAGCGTGATGGAAACAGCTTGCTGAAACAAAGCAAGTCTCCTCAAGCTGCCTGCAGATGGTGTTCAAGTGTCTCAAAACATTTAGAAGGTATATAACTTTACTGAATCATGGTGCAGATTTGTGTTGTTTGACACTTATAAGGCAAGTATCAATGTTTTTATGAGCTTTGGGCGGGTCTCAATTTTAAAGGCTCGTGAAACCAGAAGTGGCAAAATGCAGGAAAGTAGCTCTTTGATTACCTGATACATGGACATTGAAAAGCATTTGTGAGCTTGTGTTTTTTTTTTTTTTTTTTTTTGCTGTATAGCTGATGGTTGTAGCAACATTACTTCCCGTTTTCATTTCATTCAACATCTCCTGAGTTAATTTCTCATTCAGAAAGAGACAAACCCTCAGAAACAACAGATTCTTGATCTGATTCTCTATTTTCTGCCACAGTAATTGCTTTACATCTCCAGATCTTGTGTTTTGTCACTTCTAGAAAATGCACCTTAATAGAAATTTTGCAACGAGATTTAGGGATGTCCAGATCCGATCACATGATCGGAAATCAGGCTCGATCACGTAGTTTCAGACTCGATTGGACGTTACCTCCCGATCAGGACTCGGACATATATGTATGTATATTCTTATAGTTTTTAACGCATCTATACACCTTTTCGTGTGACGTCAGTATCCGGGACAGTTTCCCTCGCAAACCGCAGCCGCCATTTTAAGAGGAGACACGTTTCCATGACGACCAACGGCAACGTGTGTGGAAATGTGAATGTTAACAGTCCTGTAGTCTACACAACAGTGGAGAAGATGAGGACTTATTAAAGCCTCGATGTGTATATTTTCTTCGAGGTCAGCTTTTTTTAATCGGCTCGGTGGATGATGTGTTGAGAATGTTGCCACGTTAGCTCCACTAGCCGCGTTAGCAGCTACTGAGTTAGTTTATAGTCATATTAAATCCCTATGGTATTATCTAAAACTGGATCATGGAGTGGAGGTGGTCACTTACTGCATGCAGAAGACAGCCCATGATCATGTCACTCTTTCTTCAGTGTCTGCTGTTCTGATCAGCTTATTTAATTACAGAACGTTTGTTTTAATAACCTATGCCCTTTTCCACCGACAAATCAGCACGGCGCGCTTGAGAGCGGTACAGTATAGCGCGGATCAACTCGCTTGAGGCGGTGGAAACATAAAGCGGACATAAGTGGGGATAGGGGCGTGGCCATCTGGCTATGAAAAGTGGCGCGCAAAAGTCTTTGTCCGCGACGTCACGGTACGTGAAAAACAACAACAATGGCGGATATATGTGTGTTTTTGTACTTTGCACTCTGTCTGTGGTTCATTTTGGTTGGTTTGATTTTTGGTTCTTGTGGAGGAAGTCGCCGTTGTTCAAAGTCAATTGTATTTTAAAATAAAATATTTGTATGGTTGCTGGGAGTTTTTTTAAAGCCTTTTGCGGGAGCGCTTCTATATCACACCACGTGAACACCACACACAGCCGGACCAATCAGGGGCTACCACTATGTAGTAGTCGTGTCACTGGTAGCAGTTCACTGGACCAATCAGTAGACAGGTGGGCGTGTGGGCCCCGCTTTGGGCCGCTTCGGACCACCGAGGAGGTGGTCTGAAAAAGGAGGCCGGGTTGGCGCAGAATGATGCGGTTTAGACCCGAGAAAGGCGGTGGAAAAGGGTCCGCAGGGGGCTAAAGTGAACTGAGCCGCACCGTGTTCTGTCGGTGGAAAAGCGGCATTAATGTCCGTCCACCAGTTTGTGTGCGTTCAGACTGTTTGCGTGCTCACAGTACAGAATGTGCTCTCGTCACGTTCATTTTTACACACAAGTAACAACTTCATGACTCCCCACCATGAAGAAGCCCAGGGGAAACCCCAGGACGCGCTGGAGTGGCCACAACCGGCTGTCCCAGTCCCAGGACTGCTGGTTGTCCTGTCCCTGCAGCTAAATATTAAATAGGGTAAATTAAATACAAAATAAGGAACATCTTGGATCCGTTTATTTGCTCCTTTTTATTCATTTTTTTATGTATTATAGATCGGACCAGGACTCGGTATTGGCAGATACTCAAAATCAAATGACTCAGACTCGAGGGCAAAATATCTTGATCGGGGACATCCCTAACAAAAATTCCATAAATACTATATTAGAGACTCTGCTGCTGAAAATCTACTCATCCCGGTTTATGTGGAAAATCTGCTACACGGAAAATGTGCATCAATCAAGTTGCAGCCAGCTGTTTGCAACGATTGCCACATGATTCTTACACGGTCACATATTGAGCGTTACTGCGTTGTTATCCTCTCACCCAGCCGAACGGGGGGGGGGGGCAGACCTGAAACAGTCTGTTAATACTGGTTTAATCCACCTAATAACTGGTGTGAAAACATCTTTAACCTAACAGAGTGTGATGCTACATACCCATGTGCGCTTCAATCAGGTTGTTGTCTGTGAGAGGAACTCTCCTCCTGCTGATCCTGGTCTGACCTCTCTTCAGAATGAGCTCACGGACCGACTTCAGGTTGGGAAATCTGTCAAAAACGTCAGTACGCGTTTACCACACGCATCCATCTAAATCACAACAGCTTTCAACTTAGCATGACTCACCCCCACGCCACGTAAGGCTCTACCATCTTCATCATGGCGATGGATGTCTTGTTAATTTTGACGAAGGCCCCACTGAAGATCTTTCTGAGCCTCATCATTTGGATCACCTTCATCACTTTGGGGCTGACGCCTTTAATCCTGATGAGGAAAGAAGAAGAAAAATCTTTATTAAATTGGATCTATAAAAACTTCCATGTTTGGAAACGCAAACATACAAAGTTATTTTACTGTCCTCATATTCACTTTTACTTCTTTTTAGATGATAATAAAGAAAATGGAAACATCTCAAATATTAAGATAATTATTTAACACTAGGAAGGTGGACATGCCCACCCACCCCCCAAACTGGAAGAGCATTTTAATTTGTAAAGCACCCATTTACATGAGACAGTAGAACAGTCTTTGCACAGGGGGGAAGGGGGTTATCAAGGTTGTTTGTTTTCTCCAAGGGTTTTGCCAGGTTCTCCTGTGATCTTTATTTTGGAAGATGTTTGGTTTCCTGTTTTATTTTGTAGGCCCTTCCTGTATCTTGTTACTTATGTTTTGTTCTGTGCTTCACTTAAAGTTCAGTCGGAGGGTTTTCTGCATTTGTTTATTTAAATATTTGTTCTGGTGTTTTGTTTTTGGCTTCAGATGTATTTTGCCGCCCATGTTTCCTTTTCATTTCCAGCCCCAGTTTGTAAGAAACTTTTTTCTACCACATCAGCTTTTGTTTTTTAGTGTTATTAACAGTATTTTATTTACTCGAGCATCCTGCACTTTGGGTCCACTAATTCCACTCACATCATGACAGGGTTGTTTAGAAGCAGGGCGACTGTGGCCTAACGGGGAAGGAGATTGTTTTCTGATCGGCAGACTGGGGTTCAGTTTTGGATGCTGCACAACGTGGCTGCCCTCTGCTCTTTATGGATGGGTAAAATACAGAGCAATAATTTCCCCAAGAGGGATTAATTCATTCATTATATTATTATTAGAAACACTGTGTTTATGGAATGAATATGTGCAACAATTATTGATTCCATCTGACTCCATCCTCGTGCAGCTAGGAGAAACACCGCAGTCTGACTGACTGAAAAAAAAAGTTCTCTACTCTCTATTTAACTAATTTTGCAACTTATGGCATGAGGTCAAATATTTATTTGACAAATCAGTTACCATCTATCTACTAAATGCAGAACAAAACTGAGAAACTGAAACAGACGCGTCAGATCAGCTGAAACAGCATGAATCACCAGAGAGAAACAAACAGTAAAGAGACAAACAGATTATCTGCCTGATGTTAATATCTCTGGATATGTTATGTGCTGAAAAAAATAAAAGCATAAAATGGGTAATAAAAACATTGCAGTCTTCTGTTATATGAAAAGGGCAAATAAAAAATCCTCAATAAGACTGGAAATAAAGCAGATACTAGGTAAACAAGTCAGGGGGGAGAAGTTAAACCTGTTCCACGTAAAGCTGGATTCATACGAACGCAAAGGTAAATGTGCTCCCACACAGCGGCGTACTGACGGAGCCAGTTTCTGTTCATCCTACCCCGATCCTGTTGCAAAGAAATTCTCCTCCAGGACAGCAGGAGGCGCATTCCTTACTTAGAGGTCTCCCAGTGCTTTATGTGTGGTTCCAACCATAAGAGGAACAAATAAAAAGCAGGGACTTTACAGCCACCGGCATCGACACTGCTGCCATCCAGACCTCTTTTAATGCAGACAAATTTGTCTTCAAGACTGTCAATACTCGCGCTGTTTACAAAAGGGAAGCTACATTGTGCAGGAAACAACCGTTTGGCTGACCAATCACAGACATGCGTCATCCGAGGCGGCCGTCGGAAAGTTAGAAAATAGAGCGTGACTCCAACCGACCATTCGAGGTAGTTGGAGAGCCCATACGACGTCGTATCATGGTGGTGCGTGTCTCTGACACGTCGGAGCTGCGTTAGTATGAATCCAGCTTAAGGCGGTTTACTGATTGCTGTATTTCCAAAACAAAAGGCTGTAAACAAAAGAAGTTAGCAGGACTCTTTATCCACTTGATAATGAACCCAGGGAGTTATTTTCTGAAAAAAATCATAGGCTTTAGCCCAACTAGTGTTAATGAATTTCTATTTTACGAAAAAAAAAAAAAAAAAAAAAGATTAAAATCAAATTCAATTACTCTATAATTCCCGAAAGGACCACAGATGAAATATACATTTAAAAACCTGTAAAAATTTTCAATAAAAGCAAGACACTAAGCACCACTATTTTGTAGTATTTTACTTTCTAAAAATGTCTCAGCAAAAAATGTGCATTTGGCTGCAAGAGTGACAGGAATTTATTTACCATTTTATTCAGGCAGCTTGAGGGGCAGCCCTCACAAGGGAGAGGAAATGGGATCTTAGGTAAACCGAGCATTTTACTTCCTGGTAGAAAAATAACTTGAGAATAAAAGTTATTTTTTAGGACAAATGAAGACTATAAAACACCAAAGGTAAGATTTTATCATATGTGTTCCTGTCACAGATAATAGCTGTAAAATAGCAGGATTTAGGACCTTTAAACAAATAAACACTAACAACATCATAAACTCATGTAGTGGCCATCAGAACATGAGAAACTGTCTGCAGCTCTGACTCTTTGTGTTTTGAGGCTGAGGGAGATAAAAGCTGTTTTCAGAAGTGATTTTTTTTCCTCATCTTTTGTGTATTCAAATCTTGCAACGGAGAACATCGCCACTCTGTCTAACTTGTTTCACTGTACCAGCTTCCTCTTTCATATCACAGCCATTCATGCCTTGTCACTATGCCCTGAGGTGGATCAAAATGTATCGGAGATGGATTTCGGATCAGCAGTGAAGTTGGATGAACCCGTGTAGATCTTGGATTGAAAGGAGCGGTAGCACAGAGAGGGGTGTTGACCACATCTCCAGGAAATGCCCAGAAACGGATTAAGGTGTTGTGTTTGTTTGTAGTGTTACAACCACTGATCGTATTTTGACCAGGAATGGAATGGCTTTGTCTCCAACCGGTAAGTTTGATCAAACTAAGTTAATTCATTATCTGACAAGAATGTGATCTTAGTTGGATGTGGAGAGAAATTAAATAATCATTTTTAGATCCATGTTTTTTCCCTGTGTTGATTGTTGTAAACTTAAAAACCCTCTACTACAGACTATTTCGCTGCAAGAGATTTAAGTCGGGTGTACACCAAATACTTTTCGCAGTTTCAGATTAAAGACTGGCAGTCCTTAGAAATCTTGCTGGAGTCTCAGCGCGCTACCGTCGTCTTGATTGTTAAATGTAAAGTGATAATTTGCAGATGGCGACCTGATTTATGCCCGTCTTTCTCTAGTCTTTTATATCAAACATGTTTGATATTATCACAAGTCCTAGTGTAGTCGTAGTGATGTAAAACCAATAAAGCCTATCTCACGAAAGCGGAAGCAGGAAGCCATCGCTCATGAAAAAAACAAACATGTCGACGGACGTTGAAACGCCACAAGCACCAAATAGGCGGAGATGGACAGTGCTTTTGTCGAGCTGTGGGCAGAGCAGTCATGTCTTTTTGATGTAAACTGCCATTAAAGGGACTGTATCATGCTATTTTACAGTTTTCAACGTCTGGGATCGGCACATATATGATAAAACCTTACTGTTTGAGTTATATTCACTTAATTTGTCCTGAAATATAACTTATATTCTCAAGTTATTCTGTGACCAGGAAGTAAAAACTCTTGGTTTACCTAAAACCCCGCCTCCCAAATGTGAGTGCGATTGGGCTGTTTAGAAACACTAAATAAACTTCTGTAACTCTCGCAGCCAAATGCACATTTTTGATGAGAAATTTTTAGAATGAAATACAACAAAATGGAGGTGCTAATTTGTCAGAGGACGCTCGGTGGTGAGGAGCGTCTGGAGGGAAGGACGGTCCACTCGCGACTGGATGCGATCTGACCCGGGAGATGACACCAAGACTGGGATCGGACGGCTGAAGTGAGACAGGTCGTAGGTGAGGAGCGGGTTTCTGGAGGCAGCGACTGTAGTCGCTGACTGCGAGACCAGCAGCCAAGAACGAGGCGGACAGAGAGAGAGAGAGACCGACCGGGACAGGTCTGAGGCTGGATTAATGAGGCGGATAAAGCAGCACGGAGGCTAACAGGAGCTCGTGGCAAACGGGACGTATGACTGAACGCTGGCAGGGTGAGTGACTGAGTCTTTTAACCGGTGGTGGGACGGGCTGCGGTGACGTGGAGCTCAGCTGTAAAGCTGGATTCATACTGATATGTGATTAGCAGGGTCGAGTTGATAAGTCTTTATTAGCAGCTCATGCTAATAAAGAGCAGCAGGTGGTTGAAGTGTGGGAACTCTGGGCTGCAGGTTAGACATCTGCCGTGATGAGCTCCTGACAAATTGTTTCGGACTCTCACAGCTCACCTCGTACCTACTACAGGGGCAGCAGGGATTGGTCAGGAACTTCCTGATACGACACCATGACGTAACGGGGTTCAAATTCAGCCGTTTTACATGAGCGAGTAAAGCAGCTGCTCATAGCGCAGGTTTCAGGAGGATTACTCAGGAATGCATGAATTAAGCCAAAAACCACTCTGGAGGTCTTTTAAATAAAGAAATAGCATCACAACATGGTTAAAAGCTCCAAAAAGTTGATTTTTCATGATACAGGACCTTTAAAACCACCAGAATGGAAAAAGAAAAGTGGACTTATATTGCCGAAGCAATCAACATGGCTGGTATGTGCAAACATGCTAACTCTACCACTCTATTGAATGGCATTACGTGCTAATTTTTGATATTTACGTTAGCATACAATTGCACTAATAAAAGACTGAATGAGAAAGAGTAAATCTAGTTTTTTACAAATCTAGTTGTAGTCTTGTAAAATCTTTAGTCTGAGACTAAAAAATATTAACCGAAGTCTTTAGATGTGAGCTGATAATCTTTTAGTCTTTTTAAAATCTTTTCGACTTCTCTAGGTGTACAGAAAGCATGAGTCAACTATTAAAACAATAAAAGTACTACTCTTTATAATGTAGCTGACTAAACCGACTGCAGAAACAGTGACAGACATTTACAGTCAAAAGGGAAATGATTACGGAGGACATTTGGACAATAACTGAATTACATTTTAGTCCAAATAAAGAAATTTATAGACTGATTCAAACTGAGCTGCTACAGGGTGGATTAACAGCAGGTTTTAATGAATACGTGTTTACTGGCACAACCGACAGTCTTTATCCACCAGACTAAACAATGTGTTTGCACGTTGTTGATGGAGAGGTTGTTTAGTTTCCTTTGTGTACAGGTCTGAACACGCCTCACTGCACTAGACTGTGAATATCACACAACTCAGCTTGTGTTTGGGTGTTTTGTCTTTAGGGTGAACTAGTTTCTACAACTTAAGGACCAACAACATTTTAGTGTTTTTCTTTTCCTCTCTGTTTGGGTCTGTGGCATGTTTGTAGTTTCTTATCTGATTGGTTAAAAGCCCAGATGAGTCTCCACAGGTCTGAAGAGCCTTTTTTATGTGTTCCTTATCCCTCTCAAATCAATCATATCAAAAATACTTTATTTATCCTCAAAGGGAAATTAAATGTTGTTGTAGCTCAGTTCTTCTCCAGGGAGCCATTGTAGAAGGTTCTAGCTGTGGACAGGAAGGATCTGCTATATCGGTCTGTGCTGCAGCAGATCAGAAGAAGATTCTGACTGAAGAGACTCTGTTGTTGAGTTACTGTGTTGTGAAGAGGATGAGGTTTCTCTATAATGATTTTCATTTTCCGAACCATCCTCCTTTGGACCATTAACTCAAGAGACTCCAGATCAGTCCCCAGAACAGAACCAGCCCTCCTTATCAATCTGTTCAACCTTTTCATGTCACTTCCTCTGATGCTGCTCCCGTAACAGGTGACTGCAGATGTGATCACACTCTCATAAAACATCTTCAACATCTTGCTGCAAACGTTGAAGGATCTAAGCTTCTTGAGGAAGTCCAGTCTGCTCTGTCCCTTCCTAAAAAAAACAGCATCACAGTTGTGTCTCCAGTTCAGTCTGTCATCCAAGTGAACACACACAGCGCAACGGAGTGGGCTGACTATGTTGAGGGGGGGTGGGGTTTTTGGGTGTCTAAACACAAACAGGGAAAGATTTTTTCCACGAAAGAGTGAGAGGAGTTGTCAGTTCAAGATGAACGATGTAGCAGGAGTAATTAAAACAAGCTCTCTTCAATTATTTAATTATGTCTTTTACTTATCCATGGTGAAAAAATAGCTCTGAATAAACAGAGGAGCAGAAGCGCTTGTGGACTGGAGCGGAGAAAGATGCGTCTATTAACAGGGGAAAAGCTGAGTTCGCCGTGTCGCTTCCGCGTGCGGTGATGATTATAGTGTTATGTTGGTTGACTGATGATGGACCTGTGCAGTGCGATGAAGGTGATGATGTGACTGCACAGGAACTAATGAGAGCTTTACAGCTCTTCGGGAGGCACCTGGTCTTCAGATAGAGGCACTGGGTCATCAACCGACCGCGGAGGAAGTGTGGGGAGTTTAACGCACAGCCAAAAGCACGGTATTTTAAATGTTTTATTTTTTTATGAATATTTTAGAAAAGTCCGCAAAGTGGTGAACCCGCGAAAGTTGAACAGCGAAGTAGTGAGGGATCACTGTAACCTTATACACATGTGAGAGCTGAGTCGCTAATATTTTTGCAAGAGCAGGATTTTTCTTTAAAGAATCAGTAAAAACACACACGTTCTTAATGAACCTTTAAATTTACAAATGAGCAAAACAGCATTTTGACTGGCTCAAGACATGACGCTCACTAAACAGAATCGACTCTAGTGATGGTCTGTTTAACAACAAGCAACAGGAACTGATCAGTGTTAATTTTGTTGACTAAAATATTTCATCATAATTTTAGTCACGAATATATTTTTGCGGACGAAAACGAAACGAAAACTAATACAGACGGCCCTATTTGAGACGATTATTATGACTAAAATTATGTTGACAAATAAAAGACGAGACGAAAATAGACAGCGACGAAATCCAATCAGAGGAAAAGAAAGATGCAGAGAGGAATCAGTCAAAAAGCTAACAGCTGGGACTACTGTGAAAAGAACCAATCAGAGCTCGGCTTATTGAGCGGTGAGCAGAGGCTTCCGTAGTTGTTTGAGATGCTCCCGGGAAGACGCCAGATGAGGTGTGGAATGGTAAGAAAATATCCAAACTATATTGCAGTTGTTAAATTAATACTTCAGAAAATATACTTATTTTAGTCGACTAAAACTGCCACATATTTTCGTCGACTAAAATTAGACTACAATTAAAACTAGTTTAGTGACTAAAATTGAAAAGAATTTTAGTCAAAAGACTATGAGTAAAATTGAATTAAAATTTCTTGCCAAAATTAACACAGGAACTGATAGGGGTGTAACGGTTCGTGGGTATGTGTTGAACCGTTTGGTTTGGTCCACTCGTCTACCGTTTTGGTGCATTTTTTTCTATAAATGTATTATTAGTGTGATATTAGCGCAGCGGAAGTAAGTTTCCAGGTGAGTTTCCGCATGGACGCTGTATTTAGTGACGCACAGCTGTGCTAAACAAACACATTGAAGTAAATATACGAGCAGAGGGGTGTAACAGAACACGCAGTCATACAAACTGTTTCAGTACAGGGCTGTTGGTATGATATAGATGTTTACCGATCCAATTACAGCTAGTTAACAGGCTTGTTTTGCGCGCGGAGCATCTTCAGTGGCGGACTGGACGTCAGCACCGGACTCCCACATGAGGTTTTTTTCCTCTAGCAGACGTCATGGCTGATATAAACAAGAAGCCGGAGTTTGAAGACCCTCCTTCATCTATAAGGTCTCCTGTTTGTTAAGTTAAGCAGTATTCTATTTTTTATTTCTATTTTTATATGTTTTCTTATTTTTAATGTTTCATTTTTATAAGAAAATATATAAACCATTGTTTGCAAAAGTTACAAAATGAAACAAAAAGCAATTGTTTTTTTTTCCCACTTACTGTACCGAAAATGAACAAACTGTGACCTCAAAACCGTGATTTTTGTGTACCGTTACACCCCTAGAAACTGAGTCATAGTCACAGCAAGCTGTTCTATTTGTTTTTTTAACCATGTTTCATACATGCATTTTCACCTGTAGCTATGCCAGAGTCAGAACAGACACGAGGGGAGAAGAGCAGCAGTGCGGCGCACATTCCACATGCTAATGTAGCATGTCATTATGATCCCTAACACTTTTGTATCAGTGACTAATCAGCAGCCTGAACGTTTTATTGTGCAGTTAGAAAGCCCACACTGTTTACATTTAGTTTATTGTTAAGAGCATTCTGGTTTACCTATTTATAGCGTTTTTGACTGTAATTTTGAAATACCCCACAGTATTGAACTCATCCTTAGTTTACTAACTTCCCTTGAATGCACCACTAGCATGTGCGATGGCGCAGTAAAGTTGTTTTCTTGATTTGGCGCACTAAAGAGTTGTTTCTTGTGTCTTTTTCAGCCATTTACCTGAATCCCCAGAGTTATTACTGTGTGTAAATGTCAGAAGGTGAGTTGTAAGAATTCTATTGTGTAAGTTGAGAGCCACAGAATATATTTGTTAAATCTGGTTTAGGCTAATGCTTTCATTTCATTGGGTGCTAATTTCTGTTGATAATAATAAGCCTTATGTGAGACGAGTGTTAACTTACCGAAATATTTGATATCTGATTACAGTTCAAAAGTGGTAACTTTCTTATTGTGATTAATTTATTTCGTATGGTGCTTGTTTTACTGATTATTCTTTGTTGTTATTACTATTACAGACCACAGCTCAATAAATCAACCCAACTGGCATCTGTATCCTGTTCTATAACTTGAGTACAACCTCCATACCGTGACACTCTAAACCAGATACATCCTGGAGACACCTACTAACACACGTTTTTTTAAAATAAGGATCAAAGAACAAATATTAGTAATATGTATATATAAAATATAAAACGAGCCAGTCTTTTGGACCCACAAGATCCTGCTTAAAAGAGATAAAAATTCCATCCATAATATTTGAATTGACTTCTCAGGTTTTCCGTGAAAAACAGGAGACTTTAGCCAAGGCGTGGCCCTTGTGACATCATGCTGCAGGGCCTTTGGTGTGCAGGTGAGTGAGTTGGCTCTTCAGCCCCAGTACACTGACTCTGACATCAAAAATACAACATGACAGTGTCAGAGTGGAAAATTTTGACTCCACATTTAAAAAAAAAAAAAAACAGTGGAGACATGTTCTTTATCTTTTTGTCGCTGCGTCTGACTTATTCTTCTACAAAGACATTTAGCATGTGCATGCAAAAATGTGTTGTGGTTAGTTACAAACTGTTGCTTTAGTGGAACAAGAGAACCTTGTCTTGCTTGTTAGACACTGTACTCACTCTCTGATGCGAACAGCGAAGGCCAGCTTGTTCTTCTCAGGAGGAAGAGGGACAGGCGGCCTGTGATTGGCCCTACGTATGCGGGTCTCATCTCTGTGCTTCTTGTGGCTCTCTTTTAAGAAATCCTCAAAACGCTTGAACTTTAGAGGTTTCCCTTTTGATGTCTGCATGAATAAATCACAAATAAGCAGAGATAAACAAATGCATAGTGTTAAACATGTCCTGCATAATTAACTTCAAGTGTATATGACATGCAATTTTTAAGTGTTATTTAATTACTTCATATGATATCAATCAATATTACATTTGTGCCCTGTGGACACTTTTCCACATAAATTAGTAAGCTCACGTTTTCAATAATAAAGTGCCAAATAGGAACATTTATGGAATATCGCTGCACAATTTTGAGGAAGGTGCATTTCCAGGAAGTGATAAAACAGAAACGGGAGATGTAACAGTGATTTACCATGGTAGAAACCATGGCAGAAAATGGACAATCTGAAATGTTGTTTCTGAGGGTTTCTCTGTTTCTGAACGAGAACCCGACTCAGGAGATGAGACAATGTGAAGAGAACCAGTTTTGATGCTCACAGGCAAGAACACCTGTGAACAGAAACCTCAGAAAAACTGTCTTTAATGGAAGGTCCTCTTTAAGAAATAACCACAAAGTCATAAAATTTGTGTGAAATGGCCTCTTTAAAGTTTGGGAAGATCAGCCGATCAGTGAAACAGCAATAAAAACCCATGAGTCTTACCTTTCTCTTCTCGAGCAGAGCAAGTTTGGCTTGTGTAGCTTTAATGGCCTGATATGTTTTCCTCTTCTTCAGGAGATACTCTGGAACTAACTTGATCACCTTTTTTGACCTGAAATTTAAACCAAAAAAACAAATCAGCGAGTGACACTGAATTTATCGAACAGCTGTCAGTCATTATACCCTCTACGGGGAGCTGATGTCTACATCCAGCAGTCACAGGGTGAGAAGCGGGGTCACACCTGGACAGGTTGCCAATTCATCACAGCGCTGTAGTCCCAGATGTAACGGTCTACATTTTCATTTAAAGGTCCTGTATTGTATCTTACAGCTTTCAAAGTCTAGGATAGGCACATATATGATACAATGTTACAGATGGTGTTATATAGTATTCATTTGTCGAAATGTAACTTTTAACCTGGAGTTACTCTTTGACCCGGAAGTGAAACTGTCGGTTTACCAAAAATCCCGCTTCCCTCCCTGTGAGTGCCGCCCATTTCATGACGTAGCCTCGAACCCCAGCCTGGCTACAGGATCCGCATGGGCAACAAGCACGCACCAAAACTTTGTGAACAAGGACAGTGACTAAAGCTGGGTCGGTTTCAGATGTTCCATGTAGCACGGAGTCTAACAGGAGCCCGTGGCATAACCTGAGGTCAATGGTGAGGTGGATCTCTTTTAGTATAGCTGCTAGGTGTGTGTTTAATCTGCAGGGGCAGCATAAACATGTTGGACACTTCCTGGTTTGACAGAGTTACGTCACTCCTTTACCAGGAGAGTAGAGCAGCTGCCCAGAGTGCAGAATGCAGGAGGATTACTGAGAAATGCGTGAATTAAGCCAAAAAACATTGTTTTAAACTAAGGAAATAGCATTACAACATGGTTAAAAGCTTAAAAAAGTCGATTTAGCATAATATCGGAGCTTTAATGATAGTTTGTCTCTGAAACCCGGGCTGGACTAGTAATGTACAGGTTCTGAAGAGGGTCGGGACGGCGGTGGGCCTCACTAATTTAGCATAGAAACAAACTGATGAGGACAGATAGTATCCGAGTTGCTACGTAGTACTGAAGACCACGTTGATTAGACTAATGCTGCAGGGAACTTATTTATCGATGTCGCGTCAGAAGCAGATTCGACAAGCAAACACAAATAAGAAAGACCTGAGTTTCTTGGTGTGTGTGTTTCGTAAATCCACCACAGAACTCAAGCGCACCATCACGTGAAATCAACACGCCACTTCTAATCAATCATCACCAAAATACGGATCTCATCAACTGCAGGAAAGACGAGCTGTTACGTAGATAGCTAAATAAGCAAAAATAAACATTATTTTAACGCGGATGGAATTTGATATTTTTTGTAAGTAAATACCGCTACATACTGTTCCTCCGCCATTTTTCATGCTTTTACTTCCGCTTTTATTTTTTATTTTTGTTTTATCGGCGAGTGGCAACTTACTTTACGCGCCACCTGCTGTATGGGAGTGTGAGTGTTTCCCAACCGGGGTACTCGTACCCCTAGGGGTACGCGGAGGTACTGCAGGGGGGACGCAGCGCATGGGGATTTTTTTTTTTTTTGAAGAAGGCGTCACAAAAACTGTTGTCCAAAAACTCGTAATATTCGTAATATGACAACAGAATGTCTGCTGTGGAAGAAAATCTTTATTTAATAGGCCTACAGTTTCCAAAGTTTTCAAAAAGCCCCCACTCACTTGTTGAACAATGAATTCTCCCTGCAGTGACACGTATGGCTGAAATTATGATCGATAAAAAAGCAGCTGAGACATTCAAGAAAATTCCCCTGTCCAACAACACTGTGGCCTGTCGGATTGACGATATGTCTTTGGACATTGTGGGACAAGTCGTGAACAAAATAAAACAAGCTAGTCATTTCGCTTTGTAGTTGGATGAAATGAAAGATGTCAGTGGAGAAGCGCAGCTCCTGGCCTTCGTTCGTTACAAAGACGTTTCGGACATAAAGGAGCACATATTGTTTTGCAAAAGACTGCCAGGAAAGACAACCGGGGAAAAAATGTTCCAGGTTATTGACAGTTTTTTCAAGGAGCACGACGTACAGTGGAACCAATGCAACCATATCTGCACTGATGGTGCGGCTGCAATGACGGGGAGCGTGAAAGGATTGTTCGGACAAGTGAAAAAGGTAAACCCCGAGATTAAATTGATGCATTGTATCATTCATCGGGAAGCGCTGGCTAGTAAGAGAATGAGCCCTGATCTAAGTGCTGTTATGGATGATGCCGTTAAAACCATAAACTTCATCCAATCCAGGCCACTGAATCACAGACTTTTCGAAAGTCTTTGCCATGAGAGCGGCGCGCAACACGACCAGCTACTGCTTCACACAGACGTCCGCTGGCTGTCTCGTGGGAAAACGCTACTGAGGCTTTATGAACTTCGCAGTGAAGTTTGTGCGTTTTTGAAGGAGCAGCTGCATCCTCTTGCTGCAGTATTTGAGGATGCCAATTGGGTGGCGCGCCTGGGATATCTCGCCGATGTGTTCACCAAACTCAACGAGCTCAACCTCTCACTACAGGGCAAGGATTCACACATCCTGAAGATGTATGAGAAAGTGGAAGGGTTCACCAAAAAACTTTATATGTGGCAAAAGAAATGTGAGGAGGGTGATGTGAGCCATTTTGCATTTTTGCTATTTTGTACAATTATTTTTATTCCAAGAAAACATATTCTTTATTTTTATGTTGAATTGAGTTGATGATAAAAAAGGAGAGAGAGACTGCCAAGTTTATGTTCAATTTAATAAGATTAAATAAAACGATTGTCATCTAATAACCACTGTGTTGTGCTCTATTTTTTTGGGAGAATTTTCAACGCATATGTGTGGGGGGTACTCGTGGAGTGACAAGAAGACTCGGGGGGGTACTCAAGCCAAAAAAGGTTGGGAAACACTGCTTTACCTGATCAACCAGACCCTCACGTCTTTTACTTTACAAAGACGTGAGGTAATGCAGGATCTGATTGGTCAGGCTAGAGTATCCTATTAATATTTCACACTAGATTCTTTTTATTATTCCACTTTTCCTCAAAAATTCAAATACTAATCCATATTTACCAATATCTCAATTTAACAGATTCCTGAAACTCAATTGTCCATATCTCTTAACTTTTAATTTTTCTTATAATATTTTCCTACTTATCTCATACTTTCTACACCAACATAACACATGTTCCACTGTTTCCCTATCATTCCCACAATCACACAATCCTGTACTATGCTTTCCTAATATATAAAGTGTACTATTTAAACCTGTATGTCCCATTCTCATCCTTGAAATTATTACTTGATTCCTATTTTTCATTTGAATTTTTTCAATTCTACCCACCTTTCCCTTAATAATATATAAATACCTTCCTTTCTGTTCCCTTCTTCTTCTCTACTTCCCAGAGTAGAGAAGAAGAGAGAGAGAGAAAAGAGAAAGGTGAAAGAATAGAAAAAAAAATATTAAATATGGAGAGAAAACACAAAAAACACGAAGTATCTGCTTCAACACCTGCGGAGACACAAAAACAAGAACAGAGAGAACACGGCAACAGCAAACATTTATGCTAAAAGAAAAAAAAAAGGATAATTTAACATAAACTCACACCTAACTGACCTTTTTAAACACTGTGCTTTAGTGATGTCATAGCCAGATTTAATATATGCAAACACCTGAGTGGACTACTCAGTGAACACCTGAGTGCAGTGATGCGCTTGTGATTGCGTAACTTTGACACTGAATCAATCAATCAATCAATCAATCAATCAATCAATCAATCAATCAATCAATCAATCAATCAATCAATCAATCAATCAATCAATCAATCAATCTTCAGCTACATCCCACATGCCCTAAAGCAGACCACAAGATACCGAGGCCCAGGACACCCAAGGACCCCCCCAGAGGCAGAGAAGTACTCGGGAGAACAGCCCAGGGCAAACCACGACTCCACCAGACAAGAGCAGCAATGACCACCAGAGCAGCCGCCCCACAACCACAGTGCAGTGAACTCTAGGGGGCCGTAGTGACAAGCCCAAAGGCCCTGCCGGCAAACAACCACACCCGGGAGGACAGAGACACGGATCAGAAGATCCCAGGGCTCCCACTCCCCAACAGGGACCCAACCCATCCAGGAGGGACCAGGCCCCATCAAGCAGCCACCGGGAGCGAGCCAGCACATACCCAGGAGCCAAGCCCCAAACCCCAAGGGCCACCAACGTGCCATCCAGCCGGGGCGCCACCCAGAAGAGGCAGCCCAGCAAGGAGGGAGAGGCAGCCTCCCTGTAGAGAAGCCAAGGGCGCCACAAGAGAGAGGAGCCCGAAGCCCAACCTGACAGACAGACAAGAACATACATTCATACAAATACACACATTCCCACCCTCATGCACACTCACATACTCTCACACCCATGCAGACACAGACAAAATCAGAAATAGACAATGGACACTCACTTCTGCTTCCCATACATACTCCCAGATCTAGGCACCATCACCCAAGAAAGGCAACCAGTCCCAGAACCAGGAGTTTCCCCTTCTGCCTTGAAGCGTAGCCATGGGGGGCACCCGGAGCCCCCCAGTCACAGAGCAGCCCCCCAGCCCCCCCCCCACACCATGGACGGAAAGCAGCCTGTGTGGGTGTAGAGAAGACCCCATACCTAAATCCTTCCGCTCAAATGTACTGATGGTGCGTGATGTACTAAAATGCAATTAAAAGATAAAAGAAATGAGGGTTGGGGCAACTGGGAACATTTCTCCATCAGGAGACAGATGGTGCCCCCACAGCCCCCACCCCCAAACCCTCAGTGTCAAAATGTTATAAATTTTTAGGGATGAGGATAAGCAGGAGAAATGAACCGGGTGACCAGTCCCTCCCCAGCACCGCCCCCACCCCCAGAGCCCTACATATGAGTGTGTATTTGTAGTTGTTTGTGAAATGGACGTGTCTAAGGTGTGGATTAAAATTGGAGCACAGGCAGCCATGAGGGTAGAGAGAGGAAGGATCCTTCCCACACCCATGACCCATCCATGCCCCAAAACCCTGAGTGTGTGAGGCGAAGCCTCCCCCAGGGAGCCAGCTCCCTTACTGACCCCCATAGGCACCCCCGTTCCCCGCAATCCATCCACGGAAGGCGGGCCCAATGGCAACCGCAACGGGACCGACTGAGACTCCAGCCACCCACCCAGGCCCACCCCAAAGGAGATCTAACCCCACCCCACTTGCTGTCAGCGTTCCTACTACATAAAAACAATAGACACCCAGGCTGAGAACGTCCTAAACCCCCCGCAGCCCCCCCTCCCGCACTCCACAGAGCCAGCCACCTCACACACCCCTGACGCCCCAGAACCCCAGACACAACAGAGGCCCACGGCCCAAAGCCCAGCACCAAACCATGCACCGGCCCACAAACCCAGCAGCCAACAAGACAGGACCCAGCCCATCCAGAGTCCGAGTTTAGAGGCAGACTGCCCAGGACCATAGACCCCCAGACCCACCCCAAACCCCCATGGGAGCAGCAAGGTCACCAGGTCACACAGTAGAGACCTGGGATTTTACAGTGGGGCAAAAAAGTATTTAGTCAGCCACCAATTGTGTAAGTTCTCCCACTTAAAAAGATCAGAGAGGCCTGTAATTTTCATCATAGGTATACCTCAACTATGAGAGACAAAATGAGGAAAAAAAATCCAGAAAATCACATTGTCTG
>SSNP01000166.1:1003121-1014498 GCA_006937955.1 Pachypanchax playfairii
CGCCAGGGACTCAAATCCTGCAGTGCCAGACGTGTCCCCCTGCTGAAGCCAGGACACGTCCAGGCCCGTCTGCGGTTTGCTAGAGAGCATTTGGATGATCCAGAAGAGGATTGGGAGAACATCATATGGTCAGATGAAACCAAAATAGAACTTTTTGGTAGAAACTCAACTTGTCGTGTTTGGAGGGGAAAGAATGCTGAGTTGGATCCAAAGAACACCATACCTACTGTAAAGCATGGGGGTGGAAACATCATGCTTTGGGGCTGTTTTTCTGCAAGGGGACCAGGACGACTGATCCGTGTAAAGGAAAGAATGAATGGGGCCATGTATCGTAAGATTTTGAGTGAAAACCTCCTTCCATCAGCAAGGGCATTGAAAATGAGACGTGGCTGGGTCTTTCAGCATGACAATGATCCCAAACACACCGCCCGGGCAACGAAGGAGTGGCTTCGTAAGAAGCATTTCAAGGTCCTGGAGGGGCCTAGCCAGTCTCCAGATCTCAACCCCATAGAAAATCTCTGGAGGGAGTTGAAAGTCCGTGTTGCCCAGCGTCAGCCCCAAAACATCACTGCTCTAGAGGAGATCTGCATGGAGGAATGGGCCAAAATACCAGCAACAGTGTGTGAAAACCTTGTGAAGACTTACAGAAAACGTTTGACCTCTGTCATTGCCAACAAAGGCTATATAACAAAGTATTGAGATTAACTTTTGTTATTGACCAAATACTTATTTTCCACCATAATTTGCAAATAAATTCTTTAAAAATCAGACAATGTGATTTTCTGGATTTTTTTTCCTCATTTTGTCTCTCATAGTTGAGATATACCTATGATGAAAATTACAGGCCTCTCTGATCTTTTTAAGTGGGAGAACTTACACAATTGGTGGCTGACTAAATACTTTTTTGCCCCACTGTATATTGATTAAGTTCACTATTTTCTTTGTTTCTTATCTAAGACAACTTTATATTATTTTAGAAAAAGAGATGTTTTTCACACTTGATTACTGCAGTCTTCCTCAGAGTGTCATCTGACTTGTTGTTGCTGTCACTTATCAGCTGACTGGCCCAGGAGCTCTGTCAAACCGCACCCTCAGACCAGCCGTGCCTCTCCCGCACTGGCGTTGGATTCCCAGGTGTGTGACAGGGTGTACGCCCCCTTATCCCAGATGATGGTGTCGCTGGCTCACTGTTGTGATGATTATGCCTTTATCCAGCAACAACAAGCCAGATGATGCTCCGAGGAAGACTGCAGTGAGCATTCGAAACAAATAAAGATATGAAAAACAAATCCTTTTCTAAAAAAAATGGAAAGTTGTCTTACAAAAGAAACTAAAAAAATTCTGTTTAGTCAGGATGCCTCCTGGATCCTCTATTGAGAGGTGTTCTAGGTGCATCCCACCAGGAGAAGGGACCTGGGGGTGACCTAGATCATGCTGATGTACATAGGGATAATTTCTTATACAGGAAGAATGTCATAAGTCTATTAGTAAGACACCTGGTTGTGCCATGTGTGACAAAATGCACACAACCCGTACGGGGGTCAAACCCACAACCTTGGCGTTATTAGCACCATGCTCTAACCAGCTGAGCTAACTGGCCATATAATAATGTTTGCTGATTGATAGTCACACCCTTGTGGGTTAATTGTCTTAGCCTGAACAGTTGTTAAACTCCTCAATTAGTTCACTATACAACTAGGCCATATTTAAGACTCATTTGTATGGTCAGGCTTAGAGAATTACAAAGATCTTGTCCCATATTTCAGAGTCCTTTATTTGGGTTAGGTCCTTCATTTTATTGTTTTTGTCTCTCAGCAGGTGTTGATGCAGATTTCTCTCTCTCCCACCTTCTCTTCCACTTCTTTTTATCTTTTTTCCTCTTCTTTCTTTTTTTTCTCTAATTTCCTCTCTCCTTTGCCATGTCCGCTGATTCAAAAAGTTATAATAAACAAAATGACATCTAAATAAGATCACAGTAAATAAAGGTAACAAGCTGAACATTGTAGTGATTGCTGCATGCTCAGCTTATGAGAATAAATCTGTCAGGCATTTCTTTGCATCTGGACATCAATTCCAACTGCTGTATTGCCAGACAGGACATGGAAAAAAAAAAAGAATTTGTAAAAAGAATAGTGTAATTGGTCGAAGATTATCAATGAGTGTTTTGTCTTTACCTGGTCTGGGAATAAGAGAGATAAGACCCTGTCTCATTGTTGGCTTCATTAAGAATAATTTATTTCTTAATTTTGAAGAAAAAATCTTTTATATCTTTCCAGAGGAATTTATAAGAGATCGCTGTTAAAAAAAATGCAATGAAATCAAATTTATATAATAATTGTTACTGCATAATTGAGGTTACTAAGCAGTTGCTAGGTCAAATCTGGGCGTTGCTATAGCAACATCAAGCTACCGCCTGGCACCACGTCTGAGTTAAACTCGTCTCTGGGTCTGACCATATTCATTTTGATCAGAATGAATAAAAAATATACGGATCCTGTGTCCAAGTAAGTGATGTTTCTGAAGTACAGTGGTCTACAGTTATATGCACGACCTTTTTTGTGCATATAACTGTTGTGTGCATTTATCTACAGGTGGTCATTTGGACTGTAAACGCGGGTAGCAGTGTTAAGTATTGATAACAGATAATCAGAAATGGTGTAATAACGCAATTAAAACATATTAGGAGAATAAAACCCTCAAACAGACCGAGTTATATACTCGTAGAGCGGATCCAATATAACATTGGTACCTCACACTTGCGCCAGATACGCGCACGCATGGACGCAACGGCACAGACAGTTAGTAACAGAACATGACGGTTTTCTATATCAGATATTAAGAACTCATGATCGGGCAATAAAAACTAGAACAAATGTTACACTTCACACTATTTCACACTGAAGAAGTCGGTGATTATGTTTTGGCGACTCTCTGACAGCTTCAGGCAGATGTGCCAGACACGCGTGCGTAAACGCCAGAGCAGTCTAGTTTCACACACCAAACAGCGAGAGTGTGTATGAGAACACCAGCGGAGGTCACTAGTTACGGTCATGTAGCCTATCTGGTGAAAAATCATGGTTCCTTAATCTGGTGGATTTGTTGAAGTGGGATCTATTTTTTGTCTGTAGTTTTGCCCATTATCGGCAAATTTGGAGCAATTGCCACATACCGGGAGAGACGGAGCCACGAGCGCTCCGCTGGGAGCTGAAGGTAGGCTATGAAAACATCTGCATCAGCTTAAATATTTATTTTATACACACACGCTTCATTTCCAGATTATTAGTTGTAAATGTTATTAGTTGTTTACTTGTTTATTATAGATCCAGATGTGAGAAGCAGCTGTATTTAAAACACAAGCTTTAGTTGTGTTTTCTCTCTGTTTTCAGGAGAAACTTTCGCACCAGCCTTCACCTGTAAGTCTGATCTGCTTATATCATATTTACATGCCTTGTGTTGCTTTATGGAACTTAGAATTGGGTCTTTTGTATGATCTGAGCGGTTCCATTTGATCAGACAGGTTTCATTAAGTTGAGCAGGAATCATAACTGTTCTGCAGCTACTCTGAACACATGCATGTGGGATAGGACCGTTCTGATCAGCACACAGTATTCTTTGAGTCTGGATCATTGAGTTCTGAACAAGAATCTTTGTGTGTCTGTAAGGACACGCAGGGACTTCAACATCATTTCATTAGAATAAATTTCACATCACATGTAAACACATTAAAAATCTGCTCATTTTGGATAAAATGCTGCCAATAGATTTTTACCATTTAACTGTGTAAAAATCATTTCTACATTTAACTGAACTGCAGATGTTTGAGTCTGTGGTTCTGAAGAGAAAATCAGTTCCTGGTTCGATCATGACGCCAGCTGGGGTCCGTTCCAGAAAGCAGGTTATGTGACATAACCAGATAAGTTTGAGGGTAAGTTTGTTGATAACCTGAATTTTCGGTTCCAAAAACGGAGGTATCTTTCAAGGTATGTTAGTAACCAAAATAACTTAATCTCTTTTTTTTCCAGAGAGGGTTTTGAGCATGACCTGCCCTTTTGATGATGATCCTGTGCAGTGTTTGGACTTTAAAAAGAATAATCTAATTAATTGCAATTTCTAATATTGCAACGCCGATATCATTACAGAAATTAAAACGCAGTGTGTTACTATGAATCGATAAAACAAACTATAATGTGACTAGACACACAAACACATGGTTATATTGAGGCTGGGTAGATAAACCTAGCATTCTGGACATTGTAGTCTAGTAGGACTGTGCTCACCTGTCATCCAGAGGATTGCAGTTCAATCCCTGGTGCTGACAGATCATGTGTTGAAGCAGTTTTGTCCCCAAGTTTTATTAGCATAATTCAAGGAATTATTTTTTTTTTTAGTAACGCAGTTTACAATGTGTTTCATCTTGACTTGGTACAGAGTTCTTCTGGCTCCAGATGGGTTGCATCAAGGAGTCGATATACAGTATGTCTAAGTTAATTTACAATATTATTGTACCTTTAACACATTGGTGGAAAAATAAAGTAAGTTTTAAAAGGTTATTTAAAATACTGAAAAACATTTTAAATTAGACATATCCACCAGCACCCCACAACTCAAGGTATAGGAATAACAGGTGGAAAATGAATAATTAAAATGAAATTTTATTTTTTAAATACAATTTTAAAAAGAGAGTTGTGAGTTATGATATCTGTTAAACTCACACATTTACTCTGTTATTTTTTTTTAACAACATTCTCTCTTTTGCTGCTGCCGCTGTTTTGCTTTTCTTTATAATTATTGGATTGAATTCTTTATAAGCAGCATCAAGACCTCCAACTCCGCTTCTGAATAATATGCTGCCACTTTTTTTCCCTTTACTTTCCATTGTGACTCATGAATTTGGTGATCCATTGAGAAGGTCTTTATGTGTTCAGGGTGTGCGCTTACAAACTCGGGTTAACAAGGAATAGGTTTATTAACCAGATTTTTGTCAGGTGTTCTGGAACCGACATACTCAGGCTAAGCAGGTTCTTGGTTGATTAACCATGAGTTCAGGGTTTACCAAATGGTAAATTGACCAAGCTTTCTGAAATGGACCCCTGAGAGGTGTTTTGATCTTACTGACAAACTGAGGCGCTCTGCTGTTACATGCTGTTGTTGTATTGCAGAAGTCTGACAGACTTCAAAATGTTTTACTGTAAATTGAGACTAAATGTGTGAAGGAACCGGCCTGTATGATACTTTAGTCCTAAAGGGTTAATTATTTAAACTACTTGCATTTTAACCTCAGTGCAGCTACTTGTGTAAACAAAGATCTTCTACTGGATGGTTTCTCCTTCTGTGTTTCAGCCTAAACCTAAAAGAGTGTATGTGCCCAACAACTATGTTGTCCCAACAGAAAAGAAGCGTTGGGCACTCCGCATGGAGGTCTACAAAAACATGACCCACGGGCTCTTCCACAAAAAGGATTTTTAAGAAAATTTAAATAAAATGTTACTTCTGTACTATTTATTGAATCTTTCATAGTTACATAATAAACAAGAAAGCTGTCAGAATCGGGCAGTTTGAATGGATGCAGTGGCGTGTAGCGCTGGTCATACCAGAGTAGCTTGTCCTCCAGAAACCTGATGGCATCCAGCGTGAGCACGAGGGCTTCATGTTTCAGCAAAAACTTTTACAATATTACATACAAATGATACATTCAGAGATGAGACGCCTGAGCTCGAACTCACCGATGGCTGGAATGATGTTCACCGTCTTTAAATTTTGCTGTGGCCTGAAGGATGTTTTCAAGGGAGTCTTCCCCTCTAAACACAGAACAAAAAGAACATCAGTGAAAGAATGAGGCAGAATGAAATGATGTGTGAGGGGGAGGGATTTTGATGCAGATACCTACACATCAACAATTAACACTGACTCTCCCCAGTGTCTGTGTCTGATGAGGATCTGGAGTTAGAGATGTTCAGCGAGTCCACGATATGAAGATACTCTTGCATAAACAGGGGGATTAAATACATCCAACTCTGTAGAACTCGGGAGATAAAAGACATGCAGACCTCCACATGTCATACTGCACTTGTAGCAACAGATGTGGTTCTTCTGTATCAAGCAGGCGTTCGGTGATGGACTCGCTCTGAAGTCTGAGCTCAGACAGCCATAAGATGATGAAGCTGTCTCCTTAAAGTGTCTCTGACTCGCTCAGGTCTCAATAAAACATGTAGAAGCATAATAAATGTGTTTAATAAAACATGGAGTAGGTTTGTGTGTTTGACTCTTATAAGACGAGTATGAATGTTTTTATCAGCTTCAGTCTGTTTGAAACAGGAAGCAGCTGTTTGTTTACTTCTTACATGAACATTAAAAAGTATCTGAGTTGGTGTTTTCATTGATAAAACAGTGAAACTCTGTATATCAGCTGGTTGTAGCATTTCATTAATATATTTCCCTAAATCAGATCCAGAGAATGATGAAATAAAAGACTCGATGAGGACCAAACGTAAATGTTCTGACTCAGTGGGTGGGAGTTTGATCCATGGAAAGATTCATCTGTGCAGCTCGAGTCATTTTCACTCAGCAGAGACACAAGTTAAACATCAAATATCATTTCTATCAACAACACCACCTGTAATCCAATACTACACAGAAAAAATGCAATATGCAGAAAGAACCACGTGGAAATCCTCTTTTCTGAATGTCTCACTCTGAACATGCAGAGTTCTGATCTGAGAAATATGAATGTTCTAAAGAGACTCACACTTGTACACACCTACAGTTCACAACTTAGTCATGATAATTAAAGCCTATAAAAACACAGAGGAGAGAAATACTCTGTCCTTTACTCCACTACGCTCAGTCATTGATTTGTATAATGCCACAAGCTCCTGTTACATCTCCGCACAACAGTCCTCACCAGATAAGCTTTTCAACAAGTGCTTCTTCTTCAGCTCCACTGGTTCCAGCTCAAACCTTCCAAGCAACAGTCTTTAGCTTAAACCTCTTCACCACAGTTCCAGACTCTGAGAACTCCTCTCAGCCACCGAGACCCTCTCGTTAGTGGATCGGGGGCTCCTGCATCTCAGACCGTCTTCAGGACAGATGCACGTTCTTGTGTACTGGCTCCTCACCTGGAGGTCTGTGCTCTCAGAGTGCTTTTCTTGTTTTTTTTCCCAGTAGCTTGCAAGCTACATAATTTCTAAGATTGGAAGTAATGATGTTGTTCATGTACAATCTATGTGTAGGATGGCGGTAATGCGCTAAATTAGCCTGCACCTGCCGTTAAGCAGTCAAAGAAGAAGGAGAACTCGATGCCAGACTGTTGTATCTACTTGGGTGACTGTGCCATCAAGTTTAAGATTATAGTGTTGTTTAAAAGTATAGTATTGTGCTCCTTCCTCCCTGAAGGTTGTTGTGTTTTGGATGTCACGTTTGGAACCATTCACTCAAGACCTGTGCCTGCTGGAATCTTCACGTCATCGACACTGTTGTCTGCCGTTCACACAAGCCCTGCCAGTTCACTGAATTCACTCACCCGCCACCGGACGTAACCATCATTGCGCTCCTTGGTCCTACTCGCTCTGGCTCTTTTCCCTCCTGTGCTTCTTTGGAGTCTGGATCATGTAAGCCATCACTCCTGCACATTCCCCCCATCTTCAGCCATTTGGATTCTAACCTGCCTCTTCCCTCTGTTACAGATTATCTCCCTGACGTTGTTTAACACTGTTTACCTTTGTTCCCTGTAAATAAACCCTTTTTTCTAAACGCAGTGTTGTCTGGTTTCTCAGCGTTTGAGTCTGACCGCGTACACATCATGACATCTGTAGACCATGGAAACTAATGTTGCCGCTACTATTATTGATGTGATATTGATTATGTCGTGCCATGAGACAAAACTATAAAAGTCTGTGTGTATGTATTGTACAGATTTAAATAAATAAATATTTACATACATACACAATGTATGTGTGTGTGAGTATGTATTAAAAATGTTTTTTTATATATATAAAAAGCCACTTGGTTATGACGTTCCATGTATGCTTTCCCTGCCAGCATTTTACACCCTGCTGTTATGTGCTGGATTGTCTCAGATGACTCTTTGCACAGCCTACACCTTGGGTCTTGTCTGGTGTGGTAGATCTGGGCCTCTGTTGGTCTGGTGCTTAGAGCCTGCTCTTGTGCTGCCAGGATGAGTGCCTCTGTGGTGTCCTGTAGGCCGGCCCTCTCCAGCCATCGGTAGGATTTCTTGAGGTCAGCCACTTCAGTTATGTTCCGGTGCAAAGCCAGCCATGCGCGACGCTGCCTGCCTGCAGAAGGTCCTGTTGCTCCAGATGCATTTAATCTGCAGGTATAAAGTCGGCAACTGAGTTCTAGTGAAAGTAGCTGAGGGGGGTCAGAAATGTCTCCAGATTTGTCGCTAGGCACTTTTTGAAAAAAAAAAAAGTCGTTAAGGGGGTCTAAAAAGTCGTTAGAAATGGCGACAAAGTCGCTAAGTTGGCAACACTGCGCGACACACCGGTCTGACTGACTGAAAATAGTTCTATACTTTTTAGAACTAACTTGTGACACAATATAAAACATTAGTTTACACATCAGTGATCATGTATTTGCTGAATGCAAAATAACACTGAGTTTATGCGGGGGGTGTGCATCTTTGTGACTTTGAGCCATCACACTGAAGCCGTTTTCAGACAGACGTTCGGGAATATTTGCAGCCAATTCGATCAGGTCTTTAATAGGAGTTCTATTTTCACACAGGGCGCTTTTTTTCGGAGCATTGCCTTTCGGCTGCTTTCAAACAGCAAGGAAATTTGGGGGGCGGGGAGCTGCAGCCAGGTGTACTTGGAACTACTCATGGTGGTTGCCTAAGGTCTCACCTGCTCATCGCTCAGACTTTCTTCCTATGTGGACCGCCGTCCACTCCAGCTTCTCCGCTCGCTCTCCGTCACCAGTGGAGAAACCACCTGGGTCCTGAAGTAAGCTTAAAGCTGCTCCAGTAATCTGCACCATTGCGCCGAGCAGCGTGAGTTTACTTCGGGATGATGAGCAGGATCAGTGGACGGTGGTGAGATTGGATCAGTTACTGAATGAGGATCAAAGGAAAATGATCTGAGAAGATCTTGAACTCTGGTCGGAACATTGGAACATAAGTGTGTTGGTTCATGTTTTGAACGTGGGGTAAATCACGTGTTTTTATACACTGTCGTTCACGTGAAATACATCCTCAATGAATGTGTTTTCAGAGTTCTTAGTTTCCTCACCGCCCCACAGCCCTCCCGCATTCCCAGGACATCTCCTGTCTGTCTGAAAACAAACACTGTACCGCGTAAAGTCTGCTCTTAATACGAGGTCTTCAGGAGGATAAGTCAGATTATGCGGGCCGTCACCGCAACGGCGCTTTAAGACAGAAAAGCACAACATTCTTTTTTTCATGGCCTGTCTTAAAGGGGCTTACAAAACCACTGTTTATGTTCAGGGGTGCACATAAGCAGTCCTCAGGTGCGCATGCGCAAAAAAAAAAATAAGGGGCACTAAATAAAAGTTTAAACATGCGTTTGCGTACCTACTTAACATTAGTTTGACTGAGCTGCATAAATTTTTCCATTAATCATAGATGGGGTTCATTATGAATTAATTTAGGAGTCCAGTGAATTTCCTTTGTTTGAATGATATGTTTCTCAGCATGAGCCGAGGAACCAACGTAGTGCTGATCAGCTGATCTCTCCCACTGCAGTGCAGCTCTGAATGTCTTAGTCTTAGACTGAACAGTTGTTGAACTCCTCAACTAGTTCACTACCATGCCAGAACATTAAAACTTCAAGCACACAAGGAAAGGGACCATAAAGACAGGGCTTTCTGAGATGAGTCCACATTTAAAAGCATAAACAATTGTTTCACAAAATGACACATTTCTACAATGTTATACTTCTTAGGCTGGGAAACCTCTATAAGTTTTAAAGAAGATAGAGTATTGTAAACAACTAGGTCCACATTTAAGTATCCTTTGTCTGTAGAGGCCTCGAGAATTACGAAGAACTTCTCCCATAATTGAGAGTACTTTCTTTCGACAAGTCTCAAGTAATGCTGAATTCAGATCAGACTTTTACTTTATGAAAGTTCTTGAGCGTGAAAGATTTTAACTGTACTTTACTTTGTTCAACTTACCTGTTACTCAGAGAGGAAGACCATGTGTGCCAAAATCCATGTGGCCTGTAAGGGTGTCGAACCCATGACATTGGCGTTATTAGCACCATGCTCTAACCAACTGAGCTAACCGACCATACAACATCGGCTTAGAGGGATGTTTGTTGATTGACAGTCACACCCTTGTGGGTTAATTGTCTTAGACTGAACAGTGGTGGAACTCCTCATAGTCCACTACTATGCAAGAACAACTTCATGCAAACAAGGAAAGGTACCATAAAGACAGGGCTTTCTGAGATGAGTCCACATTTAAAAGCATAAACGATTGTTTCACAAAATGACACATTTCTACAATGTTGTACATATTAGCCTGGGAAACCTTTATAAGTTTTTTAAAGAAGATAGAGTATTGTAAACAACTTGGTCCACATTTAAGTGTCCTTTGTCTGGAGAGACCTCGAGAATTACGAAGAAATTGTCCCATATTTGAGAGTACTTTCTTTCGACAGGTCTCAAGTAATGTTGAGTTCAGCTATAGCACATCAGAATTTTACTTCAAGAAAGTTCTAGGGTGAGAAAGCTTTCGTCTGGAGAGGCCTCGGGAATTACGAAAAACTTGTCCCATAATTGAGAGTACTTTCTTTCGACAAGTCTCAAGTAATGCTGAATTCAGCTGTAGTACATCAGACTTTTAGTTCATGAAAGTTCTAGAGTGTGAAAGCTTTTAACTGTACTTTAATTTGTTCAACTTACATGTTACTCTGAGGGGAAGACCAAGTACGCCAAAATCCACATGGCCCATATATTAGTCGAACCCATGAACTTATTAGCACCACGCTCTAACCAACTGAGCTAACCGGCCATACAACATGGGTTTAGAGGGATGTTTGCTGATTGACAGTCACACCCTTGTGGGTTAATTGTCTTAGACTGAACAGTGGTTGAACTCCTCATAGTCCACTACCATGCAAGAACGATAAAACTTCAAGCACACGAGGAAAGGGACCATAAAGGCAGGGCTTTCTGAGATGAGTCCACATTTAAAAGCATAAACAATTGTTTCACAAAATGACACATTTCTACAATGTTGTACATATTAGCCTGGGAAACCTTTATAAGTTTTTTAAAGAAGATAGAGTATTGTAAACAACTTGGTGCACATTTAAGTGTCCTTTGTCTGGAGAGGCCTCGAGAATTACGAAGAAATTGTCCCATAATTGAGAGTACTTTCTTTCGACAAGTCTCAAGT
>SSNP01000167.1:0-161843 GCA_006937955.1 Pachypanchax playfairii
TTGTTGCTTTGTCATGTCACCATTATTACATTTAAAATCTTCACATGAAGATTCATACAACAGATGAAGAAAAACATTTTTAGAAGTTAATGTGGAATTTTTTAAATCAAAATATTATTTTATTACCTGTGTTTGGGTTGTAGGCATTTCCAATGTTTGTTACAACATGTCTGAAAACCAAAGGTGTGTGTGTGTTAAATGGTCCAGTGTGTCCTGAGCCTGAGTCCAACAGGGAGGCTGAGAAAGCCACTCGTTTCACTGAGAGACAGAAATGTTGGATTAAAATCTTCACTGATCTCCTAAAATTGCTCTGTAAACATTCTCCAACCTTCTTCTTCTCTCTTCAGAGCCTCCACTTGGTTTTCAGTCATGTTTGCCATATTTTTAACAGCTGTTATTTCCTCTTCTTGAGCTGAAAATATAAAAAACGTAATACCAAGTGAAGCAAAGTTTCTATTGCATTTACACAGAAATATGTTCACCTTACTGTTTTACTGAAAACCTTTACAGAATGTTCATTGAAATTACATTTATGTTATTTAGACTGATGGTGCATCAATATAATCTATGATCAGCATTTCTGCCAAAATGGAATTCAGTGTTGTGATTGTCTGAAATGTGTTTTTTTTTTGTTATTTGTAAAAAAGAAAAATCCAAAATTATAAATGACTAAAGAGAAATGTTTCAGGAAAGAAAACAAGAGGATTTCCTGTTTGTCTCCAAAATAAAAAGTCTAGATGACATTTTAGAATTTGTTCTTTTAGAAATACCTTGATACTGTTGTTTCAGCTTGTCCAGTTCATTCTTATGCAGCTCGAGTTTAGCTGTTTGCATTAATAAAACAAAGAAAAAAATGACTAATACAATATTTGCATTAAAACTCTCCAGTTATATCAAAACCTTAAAATCCCAATTTTCGCTGTAAACATACTGTACCTTCATTTTCTCTCTGTAAGAACTTCATCTCCACCTTCAGTGCAGCCAGCGAGGCGCTCATCTCTCTCAGTACAGTATTGATGTCCTCTACACATGTTTGTTGGTGTTCAGAAGGATTTCCTGACTCTCCTGCCTGTGAACCAGTTTGTCTTAAATGTGAAATCATTTCATTCTCAGACTCTGCTTGAAGCTGAGTTGTAGAAACAGAACAGACTGAAAGCAACAGCAGAAAAAACTTGATCATCTTCATTCTCAGTGTCTCTGCAGAACAACTTGCTTGTTTCTGTGTTAATCTGAGCCTTAAATACAGATTTTTATCATTGATGATTAAATATTACCAGAATGTTTTTACTCAGAAACACGTGCTGGTGATAATATCTGTTACTTTGTCCTTGTCTTTTTACAATCTTCAGTACATTCATCAGTTTTAAATGATTTACAATTTCCTGCATTTAGGGCTTTTTCTCTCATCTAATTTGATAAAAGAGGTTTAGTGAGATATGAGCTAAATAAATCAAAATAAAATATGTTTTGATTAATGAGCATTTAAAATATTTCTGGCACAACATTTGAAAACACATGAATTTATCCCATTCCAATTAGAAGAATATTTGGCAAGTCAGAATTTATGAGACAAAATTTAAAACAATTATGTTGACATGGTAAACATCTGTCAACATAATTGTTGTTGTTTGTTGGTTATCTTGGTGATACTAAGTTTAAAAGTACATTTGCAGAAGTAGCAGCATCGATAGTCTGAGTGAAAACATCTATTCTTGACTGATACAACAGATGAAGCATGTCCATGTGCATACTGTATATGTAGAACTCAAAAGCTTCTCTCACTGGTGCAATAAAGAATACTATTTCTGACTATTACCTGATTTTACAGAAACACATGATGATATAATACATTTTTACTTTGAATTAGTTTTGTTAAACGAAGCCCAGTGTTCAGTTACTTCCAAACTGCACACAGTGAGATACACAGATTTAATAGGACATGATTCTTACTGCTGGTACAAAAGGTCCGATTTACTCTTTCACTTTGAAGTCAGACTTTATGAACATTTATGGAACATTTTATAGAGGAAGAAAGATACCAGCAAATTATTCCTATCTTATTCCTGAAATACAAAATAAATGATTGTAAAACATGAGGCTGTAAAATAAGTATCAAACATTATAAACACACTGAGTCCAGCCAACTCCAGCTGTTATTATAGAACAAATAGAGGAAATAAAAGTTAATTTTTAAAGAACAGCTTTCACTCAAATCATCTATCATTTGGAACAATAAAACAAATGGTAAATGTCCAGCATATAGAGCTTGTCTAGATATTTAGACCACTCAAAGCATTTACATTCACCCAGTCACACAACCTGATATGTAACTCAGAGGACTGTATATGTTGTATGATAGTTACTAACTTCAGCTTGGGTTGAGGTTGAGATCTGAGTCAGTGATAATGTAATCTAGTCATCTACCAGCTGATTTTCCTGCTTCTCACTAGTTTGTGACACACTCTGCAGATAGTGATCTCTAGCGACCTCTGGTGGACTTATTTTACTGTAATATCTTGACAGTGTTCTTTGTGTTTCTTCTGATGGATTTATTCACATCTTGTACTGCCCTGAGCAGAACATGAGATGGTGTCTGGCCTTTGCTCGTCTTCCACATAAACTTACTGCTCATTTGTTTTATCTATAAAAAAAAGAACCACATGTATCACATCTTGCATGTAGATGGTTGTTTCGTGTGACCAACATGTTTAAACAACGCCCTCTAGGTACCGAGCTGTAGCAAATGTGACAACCAACTTCATCCAAGTCCAGCTGACTCCAGGCTGCAGTCAGGTCTCACTCTGTCTTACTCCCTACTGATGCTAAATTTACAGGAAGCTGATGAGTATTTGTTTAAATATAAACAGTTTTTACTTGTTTTTGTCGGCCTCTGTTTTAAAACAACAGACTCTTAAAACCAATTGCAATCACGCTGTTACCCCTTAAAAACAAATTTAATGAAAACAAACATTTTAGCAAATGTTACATTTTCAGATCAAAGTCATGTTTGTGTTATATTGTTGGTTTAGTGTATTTTAAAATAAGATTCAATGTTGTACCAGAAAACTTTATAGTTATTTTAATAAAAACTTCTCGCCATTGGTTCGGATTTTCAGAATAAAAGTCCAAACATTCCACAAGACCAGTTTGTTGTATTAAAGTGACAGTGTTGAGAATATTATGCTTTTATCTAAACTAAGTTCGATATCATTAAATTATCATTGTGTTTTACAGTTTAAAATTAAATTATTTCAGAGAAAACAATCCAAGCTGCCAAGGGAACCAATACATTTACTGGTACAAGAAAAATATTTGTAATTTAATCATGGAAATATAAAGATCGTTAATAAAATATAAATTGTGTAACAAACGCAGTGTGTTTATTTATTCTCCTCACATTAGAGCGATCAGTCAGCTGATGGTCCTTTAAGATGAAGGAAGTCAGCTGGAGGAAGTGAAGCCAGGTGGAACTACTTCCTGCTTGTTACAATCAAAACATTTGTCCGATATGGGAGAGTCCGCGTCCCGGAAAGACGCTTTCTAATCCAACAATTTGGTGGAAATTATCGGCAAACGGTACGAACATCGTCTCCTCCGCCATGCTTCAGCTGAACGACTCGGTGGAACCGGAAAGTCCTGGTGCTGCGGTCCTCCACCCCGCAGAGACTGAGGAGGGGGTGGAGGTCGCCTTCACGCCGCCGGAGGCCGCTCGAAGCCTCGGACACGCAGCCTCCGTGGCCTGCTGCCCCCCGTTACAAACACTAACGCCTTTTCACGTGCACAACCCCACGATGCAGGCGAAAGTCAAGGACTACTTCGTGTTCAGGGTGAGCTGCGCATGAATCTACATGTTCTTAATTAAAGCTGCTACACTGTGATTGTAGAACACTTAGTGCAGAATGTGGTGAGAGCTGAAGAAACATCACAGGGATGCTGATGATGCTGATGGTTAGAGGTTGTTGTGTGATGCTGATCTCAGCCAGGGACCATTGAGCAGGCTGTGAACGACATCCGCACCGTGGCGCTTCCATCAGAGGACGGAGAGGTGCTCAGCGTGTGGCTGCTGGCAGAGTGAGTCTCACGTCATCATCATCATCACTAACATCAGCTGAAACAGGAACTGTGGACAAACTTCTCTCCCTTTTCTCTGGCCTTTGTTTGTTTTACAGAGTCGACCACTGGAACAATGAGAAGGAGAGACTTGTGCTGATCACTGACCGGTGAGTCTCTGTCATTTGGGGTAAATGACGTCACGGACCACCCAGACTTTGATAGGTGACACTGCGCTGGTGTTTTCATGTGCAGGTCTCTGCTGGTGTGCAAGTATGACTTCATCAATCTGCTGTGTCAGCAAGTTGTCAGGATCTCCCTTAACGCCGTGGACACCATCTCAGTGGGGGAATTCGAGTTCCCACCAAAATCACTTAACAAGTAGGTCATAAAGGGGTTTTAAAGTATTTCAGGAGTATCATGATGACTACCAGCCTGAGGTGGACAGAGTGGGGGTCTGCACATTGCTGAAATGATGTCTTATTTGTAGCTGTGAGAGATGTAAACAAGAACGGTGGTAAATAAAGAAGTAAGAAGTCACGCTGCTGTTGATCTTTGCTGTTCTTACAGAAGAGAGGGTTATGGGATTCGTGTCCAGTGGGACAAACGTCCGCGAGCTTCCTTCTTTAACCGCTGGAACCCCTGGTCTACAGACATGCCCTACGCCACCTTCACAGAGCATCCCATGGCCCACGCTGACGAGAAGGTGGCATCTCTCTGCCAGGTAGAAGCTTCTCCACCAGTTTAGACTCAACATGCTTGTAGAGATGAGTAAACCTTCTAACAGGTGATTTCACACTGATGAACACGTCCACGCTGCAGGCAGAGGGACGACGAGTACCGCCGGTGCAGCAGAGAACAGCTCGAGCAGTCACAGGCATTAACTCATCATCCTAAACAAAGAGGGACATTCACGCAGCTTTCATCTGTGTTTTTAAGGATTTTGTGCATGAATAGCTCAGCTTTGAGACATCAGCAGGGTTTGGAGCAATTTCTGGGAATTCAGTTAACTTCAGGCAGGAAATGGAGCTCAATTGACAGTCTCTGTTCTGTCCTTTATGTCCCTTTCTGTTTTAATTTTAGAGATATAAACATTAAATAAACAACTTGTTAAAAGGCTAACTCCATGTTTTCTCTCTTCTTTATTCTCAGTTGGACAACTTCAGAACCCAGCTGGTGCAGGCAGTGAAGAAAGCCCACAAAGAGCATCCCATCCCAGGTCGGGCTAACGGCGTCCTGATCCTGGAAAGGCCCCTGATCATCGAGACCTATCTGGGGATCGTATCCTTCATCAACAACGAAGCGAAGCTGGGCTACTCCATGACGCGTGGCAAAATCGGCTTCTAAATTCTCCCTCCCCGTGTGACCGTGTTTAAAGGAAAGCGCAACTTGTCTGTGTGTACGTCCACACCTCTTTACGTCACAGTCAGGTGATCGGCCCGCAGCAGGTAAAAGATGCGCGGCACCTTATAGACCGTCGACTCATTTGTTTCATTGTGCCATCAGTTGCTTTCTGTTAGCGAGCCGCAAACAAATCCGCCACACGCTACATCTCATGCAGCACGTGCTCTTACAGAATAAGTTGGAGATAAATCATCAAAACTAATGTGACATTTGTAGTTTGACTAATCAGGATTAAACTAAGTATTTCCTGCCTTTGAGCTGTTTACTGTAACAACAACAGGCCGAGCAGATACAAACCATGAAACCATGTTAGACAGAATTATACCTCTGATTTCTCATGGTTTCAGATAAACGACTGAATTATTCCACTGCTGGTCCTTCACAGTGGAAATAATACCAGATGGTTTAAATATCGTGTCACATGATGAAGATGATGGAAGATGAAGAGTTAATGCACACTTTTTGAAACAGTGAGAGTTGTGTGGATGTTACATATTTAGTTTATGTTGTTGTTCCCCATATTTAAGTTCAAATAGTGACACTGCACCGGCTTTTTAAACTGTCCAACACGACCTTTTGCATGTTCCTCACATGTTGCATGATGGATGTTTTTTTTGTAAAAGATGATCTTGATTGAATTTGTAAATAGTGATTGTCTGCACTTATTTTATTTAACTGAATGCCTCATCAAAAACTATTTCAATGCCAGTTCAGAAGTAATTTACTTACTAAAGCTTTGAATTTCTGCTTTAAAGATTTGCACATGGAAACTAATAAACTCCTCCATGATTTTTTAAAGTCTCGTGTCTTTAGAACAAACACCACTAATTCTTCACGTGTAGTTTAGTTACTATTGTTTTATAACTGCAACACATGAAAACTGAATTACACACAGCTCAGTAACTCGGAAGGAGAATTATTTATGAAACTTTATTCATAATCACACAATCTCATAAAAATACATAGAAAGTGAAGCTACATTAAAACTACAAGGACATTATTATAAAGATATTGTAAACATTCTCACAGTGTCTTCAACTTGTGCTTCAGTGCCTGTTTATTTGTGTAAGAAAGTCGTATGAAAATTAGTTTCTTTGTAGAAAGTAAGATCACATGCCGGTGGGGTCAGAGGTGTTCCCAGAGGTCTACATCTAAGGACGTGTGTAGGACTTCAGAAAACTGAACTGGGACCAAAAATCTTTGGATTTTGCAGTTTATTCTTCTTCCTGCTCAGTTTCCATGTAGCACAAACAAAGCTGCTCCTTTCCGAGAAGGATCAGAGAGTCTCCGCTGCAGTGCCATGATACAGACTGGACCTGAAACCCACCTGGTGAGAGAAAACACTTCAGTCTCCACCCTCAGCGATGTTCAGGTTCTGTCTAAGATCTGTTGTTTTCACTAATCTGGGTTCAGGATTGTTACCTTCAGCCGGGACCTGGACTGAAACGCAGCCTCCTGGGGACCAGAGGTAGAGTTTGCTGTTGCCCGTACACAGAGCTAGCCGGGGGTGTCGGGGGTCCCACTGAAAGCAGCGTACGGGTGATGTCTGCTCCAACACGGCCTCCAGGCTCATCTTCTGCATGTCCCACACCCACACAGCGGTGGCCATGTTGTCTATAATAACAGAAAAGCACATTTACTAGACTGAAAGTGGCTGTAAAGTATTTCAGAGTTTTTAGGCTCATCATGAAGGTGAAACAGAGGAGACATGAATACTTGCCATTTTTGGAAGCCAGATAGCGACTGTCTGAGCTGAACGCCAAAACAGAGACACCGATCTTTGGGTTGGCTCGGTCTGGATCTGGTTTGACTGCAGGAATCTGGACAGGTAACGCACAGATCTCATCTGGACGAAGGTTCAGGAACAGAAAAATAATGTTACTTTCTAGAAGAGAATTCAGTCACAAGCTGGTTTTATAATGAAGACCGCTGACATACACTTGCTCTGAGTGTTGAACAGCGTGGAGCTCATTGTGACGTTGTGTAGCGACAGCTCATCACTGGGCACGGCTGGCTTTCTTTCTACTTCTTTATACACCGTCTAAGAAGAAATCACATGGTACATTTTACACAGTGTAACTGATGCGTGTCAGGTTTATCATGAAGACTGAATACTCACAGCTTTTGTGTTGTCGATGGTTGCAGGATGCTCCAACTGGGCGATTTTCTTCCATGTGATATGATTGAGAATGCGGACCTGCATTTAAAACTCGTTAATTTACATTAAAGTTTTTCAAATTGCCTAGCTTAGACTGTCAACAAATGTAAACAGAGTCACAGAACTCTCAGCCCCTCCCGTCGGGTAGAATTTCTAAGCCACACCCCCGGGGTTTGGAAACACGAGCAGCCCCAGAAGACGACCGAGTGCAAGACACTGGTCCGCAGTTCATTCAAGTATCATAACATGGCGGAATCACCGGTAAGTGAAAACAATATAACAACAAATAACTGACATTAATTGTTACTTTGTCCTGAACCTGACGCAGAACCAGCCGGCGGCTGTTTCTCCTGCTGTGACATGGTAGAGCGGCGAACACTCCCAGCAGTGGTGTGCTGCACTAATATGTCTCAGTTTTTTAGGAGCACAGAAGCCAAATAAAGTCCGTATGGCTGGAGAGACTGTCCAATCATTCCTTCCAGGCCGAACCATTTGATTGGTCGATGTTTTTAGACAAATACGGGAGAACCACTTAATTATTTTTTTTGTCTTCACAACATATTTTCTCCATGCTGTGTTAAAATGTTTTTAATGGGCATGAAAAAAAACATGTTAAGCTAATTTGTTATGCAAATTAATTATACCAGCTTTAATATGAACACTGCTGATCAACATATTTATGTCAAGGTGATAAAAGATTAATTAAAGAGAGTTTTTACTTTTTCATCATAGCTGCCAACTGCCAGGAACTGACTGCTGGGGCTCCAGGACACAAACTTGACACCCAGCGACCACTCGTAGGCACTGAAGGATGACAGCAACCGCCCGTCCAATGAGTACAGCAACACCTTGTACTGAAGAGCAGATTAAAGTTGAACTCACACATTTCTCTCAGCTTTTGAAAGACTTGTGTCTGAACTGAAGGATGTTAGTTTGTCTCCCACACTGATGTTTACATCGAAACAACTAGGACAATCTTGTCACGTGTCTTTATTTACAATCCTGTGAAACTGTATTTGTCCCCCTCTGAATTTCTTCTGTTTTTACGTCTCCCATCTACTCTCATGATATTCAGTTGACCTCTGACTGTGTAAAAGAAATAACGAACCTCTAGACAGCTGTCCCACACAGCCAGCACGCAGCCGTTAGGAGACCACTCCAGTCCTGCCATGTCCTGCGTTTCAGTCTCAAAATGCTGTTAAACAGGTCATTCACATCTGTAATGAGTGTCATTCACATCCCAAACTGACTGAGAAAAAACAAATACACACCTTCATTTACAGGTTTTAAAATGTTAAGAAATTTGGTGGAGTGTCAGATGAAAAAAAAAAGAAAGAAATAATAAAAACAAACATACCCTGAGTAAATGCCAGTCATCACACACGAATATACTAACGTAGTCTTTGCAGTCACGGCGTTCAGCCAAGGCCATATAGCAGCCATCTTTACTGAAATCTATACCTGTAAAGGAAAAACACCATTTATTTGCTTTTCTATTCTCTCACTTCACCGTCTCAGAATTTCTTTGGAATTAGAGCAAAAGCAAATCTGGTTATGGGTTACAATAATCCTCCATCAGATTGTTCTGATCACTGCAGGTAAGATACTTCATAGAAGAGCTCCACACAGCCCCACTTTCAAACAGTCTTTATAAATAACAACAATCTGATCCAGCTGCTGCATCACACAGTGAGACGCACTCATCCTCGCTGAAATCTGCAGGTCACGGGTTGACATTAACACCGAGGTAACAGTCAGGGTTAGGAATGAAATGATGTTAAACTATATTATGGTTCAACATTGTGTCAGCAGTTGCAACGAGGTCTTTCAGATTTTCAGATGAGGAAATCCGACACTCTGGATTTACAGCATTTAATCACGAGTTGGAGGAAAGTTCTTATAATAATAATAATAATGTTGCTATAACAGTTACACGTAGCCTCTTCATGTCTCTAACTGCTCACACTCATCAGTTTACTGACTTCAGAAAAAGATTTTTCACTGGAGGTTCCGTCATAGAAACATTTCCTCATATTGAGGAGAAACCAGCAAGAGTCTCTGCTGATAGCTGAACACATGATGATGTTCTGTGTAATTATCTGATTCTTTGGCACCATAAAGTCTGCGGCATGCAGCTATCGTGGCCGAATCGTTTATATGGCGAGCTGAAGATAAACGCATTGCGGAGCGGCGTAGTATTACATGTGGAAAATGAGGAAAGTCTGGGACAATCATATTTCCACTAGCTGCTGACAGGTCTGTTATGAAGAGCATGCCCCATTTACTGGAGAGGGACACAGCTGTCAGCAGACAGGACCAGGGTCTGGACACATAACCGGGGCTGCGCCACAAGATAAAGAGTGGTAGATGATTAATGACACACGCCAAGGCACTCAGCTGACCCTGTCCTCAGGTACTCTGGATCTACATGCTGGATATTCTCATAATACCACTCTCATACTCACCCTTCTGACACGCTTTGGGATACTTGATGTAAGACACGGCTTTAGTGCACAGAGACCAGACGGTGATTCTCAGCTGTCACAGTAACAGAAGAAAGAAAAAAAGTTGATTATTTACAAAAACTTGAATCCAAAACAGACAAAAACAAAGCAGTTACTGTCCTTTTTATATGTCCAATTTATTTTACGGCTCTTTTTCTTTTTAATCCAAAGATTTTAAGTGATGGAGTGACCTAAAAGTTCTGGATATGATTAGAGGAGTTTCACAGAAAGCTCCGGCTCAGACCATCGTGGTGGTTGTAGACAGACTTGATCACTTCCGAAAGCAGATGTAAAACACTGACATCCATCTTTTTAATTGAGGAATGGCCTCGTGCATGGGGTGTCGTCTACCACGGTAGTTCCACAGGAGAGCCAGAAGCCAAAGGAGTTTATTATTGTAAAGTCAAATTGAGAACATGTCAAATTAAGACGGCTAAAACAAAACCACGACACGCAGCAGGAAAACTGGATCAGTCTGTTTTCAAGCCAAAGTGTAATCTAAGGCATGTTTGCTACAAGTGTGACAAATTAACAGCAGGCTGCTACGCCAGCAAGTAGTGTGTGAGTGTATATATGTGTATGTGTGTGTGTGGACTGACAAACGCATGGCAGCAGCACAGAATAACTATCCGACCACAGGTCTGAATAACACTGAAACCACATGTGTTAATCCTCAGTTTTTAGCAGCGGTCAGAAAACGTCAGGACAAAGAATGTAAATGGCTACAGTTCAGGAAACCTCAGGTTCAGGATCAGTCTGAAAGTCCTTCGTTCTTTTTTATTTGAAAACATCCAGAGCTAAAACTAGCAAAGTGAGTCGGCTTTCATCCGCGTAGCCACGCAAACATCTGAACAGGCCCGGGTCTGTCACCGAACGGGGTTAAAGTGTTGACCCTCCTGTTTGGTTAAGACACCCAGCTGTGTAGGTCCTGTAATAACACCTCGCTGCACACTTTCTGGACTTCCCCTCAGACAATCTGCCATGACAACCAGCATCAACACTGCTCAAACACGCACACGCCCACACGTAGACGCTTCGAATCCACTACACAGGGGATGCAGAGCGATCATCGTGACCAGAAGGGAGTGTAACTTTAAACTGGCTGCAAAAAAAAAAAAAAAAGTGCGGTAAGGGAAATAGGTGGGAGATGCTTTTCCATCTGGGGTCGTACGCAATTAGATCCTTAGTTAGTGAAGTTACAGTTAAGATGAAACATCCTTACCAAAGCTGAGCATCAGCTTTTCACTCAGGGGGTCAGTAACTGTCAAAATGTTCCACTAGTTTAAGTCATTATAATAAATATATTAAAAAATGTAATAAATTATAGTTAATGACAGAAACATTTAATAAATCCTGCTGATCTCCCACCATCTAAATGCAGAAGAAGAGACAAGTCCTACTGCATGAGTGGGTCTGTCAGCAGAGGATGAGACACTCATTCCACATCTCAAACTAAAATATTCCATTTCTCCTGTTACATTCTCATATTTTTATCAAGTAACTGGAGCCTGTCGTAGCCGATGAGCTGTTGTTTCATGCTGCTGTGCATCACTTTCCTACATTTACAGTTTACAGTAGCAGTATTGCCAACAATGCTGCATGTAAGAGAAGCCTCAGCTGTTCCAACCGAGGCTGCTGCTGATAATCCGATCCCAACAATGTAAAAAAAAAAAACATTGAAGTCCGCCTCGGTATTGTTGTTGACCAACGATTTTCCACTCTCAGTTCATCGCCCATCAGCTGGTACAGCAGGATTAACGTGGATGTGTGAACGGCATTTTGCGAGGTCCTCGGATAAATTATCGGAATTTAAATAGAAGAAACACGGGCGAGTTCGAGCAACGGGACTTTCTAGTAAACCTCTGATATGGCGCCATCCAGAAATAACTGTTTTGTTACTTCTACAAAAACAAAACCAAACCTTTAAGGAATGGCATTTAACATCATTTCAAGCGGTTGTGTGGCAACAAATTGTTGCAAACAAACAAATCAGAACGATCATAGGAGCGTCTGGTTGGAGGGAAAAAGTGAAAAGCAAAACCAGACGGATAAACTCGCAGCCAACTAAGCAGATTTAACAGCACATAGACAGACAAACACTTACACAAAGGCATGATGCAGAGCGCTGGCAGCTGTCACTAAACAAGTTAATATAGCAGGCTGTTTATGAGTGGGGTTGAAACTTAAGCTCGACACGAACACCGGCGTTAATGAAATCTTGAGTTGGGGTGAAGGTAAGTTCACTGGGCTCATTGGAAATATCCAAACAATGACCTGTGTTTCCTTCTTTCATACTGCTTTTACAAACCTTTATACAAAAGCACAGCAACAAACAAAACACTGAATAAACTACCTATTAATCCAGTGAGTGATAAATCCAAGATGGGATGGTGAGATACAGAACTGTTTAAATCACAAATCAGTGACTAAATAAAAATACTGGAAATAACACAAATAAGATTTAAAGATTTTCTGAAAAACTCTGCGTTTCTCTTTGTGTTACTTTTGCTGTAATTTTTAAATGAATGTTATTTCCTTCGACCCTTAAATGTAATCCAAGTTCATTTAAAAGGTGCTTTTTTAACCCAACGAGATTAAAAAATAATTCTATTAGCTGTCAAATGTACATCATGAAAACACTGATTAGGTCAATTTATTCTGCTTCTAATAAAACTGTGTGCTCCGTTGAATAAAAACACTAAGACAGACAGACAGACACTGCTGCCTAGTCCTTTTCACGCAGGTCACGGGATGTAAATAGCTTCACGTAAATATGTTGATGATGGTGGAAATGCTTGAAACAAATAAAATAAAATAAATAATATTAGAAACCATCTGCTGATCAACTTATATCAGCATTATATTATTAAACTTATAAAAAGAGGGTGATGATTATGATCACAAATCACAACAGGTCTATAATCAAACAGTCAGACTATATAAGACCTAAACTACATCGTCTTATGTAAATGAAATGTATTTTTCAACATTTTTTTTTTCTTGGAAGATGCAAACAGACACAAAGAAGTCACGCCACAGACACTTGCACTCCCTGCACCCGTTTCCAGACCAGACACACTTGGTTGTTGCGCCACAGCACCTGTCAAAAAAGTCCAGGAGTCAGGTTTAGCATGACAGACGTGGCCTCGCGTGGTGCCCTGTCATATTCCACACGGCCGGAGACAAACTGCCGTGTCTTCTTAAACTCTTACAACACACACAAGCTATGGAGTCTGTATGAAACAGGAATCAGGAGATACAGAAAATAACTAAACACCTCTTTATTAGTCTGGGTGGAGTTTTGCAGACTTCCATATAATGAGTTCTCGACTTTACCAAGTTGTTTTCAAAAGCTGAACAAACTATAAAAGAGCAACAACAGACTGCATCTTCCTGACAAAACTCAAATAAATCCATAAAAATAAGGAATCGTTGTCGTCGTCGCCCCCCCCCCCCCCACACACACACACACACACACACACACACACACACACACACGGCAAAGTGTCCTGCTAATCAATCACATAACTTTCAATGCCAAGATAAATATATATCATTTCAATTCCAAGTATTTACAGGACTGGAATAAAACATATCTGGTTACAAATATGTCAATAAGTATCTTTGTCACGTTAAAAAAAATTCTATGAAAGAATGTCACAGATGCAACATACACATCTCAGATAAATTCTTCTGACAGTAGCCTCCACTGCCCTCTGTGTAATAAACACTTTCACTTTTTGAAACACATTTTTGCATCGATGCCAACGTCAGCGTAAGCAGATCAAAATAACAGCCTCTACAACACAAGTTATCCTGGAAATATCTTTTTTATGTTCAACTGCATAATAAAATCTAATCTGTTTAATTCTTTAAAATATGTGAATTCATTAAACAATTCATCTGTTGATTTAGAATCGTGATTAAAAAGATCACAGACCACAAGTGAGATACCGAAAACTTAACTTAATCGGCTAAAATTAAATTATTTTCTTTTAAAACTCTGTTCTGTCATTTTACAGCTCATCTCATTTAAATTAAAACACACAAACCAAAAACAACATTGTATTTTCTGGGGGAAAGACTGTAGAAAAATTTAGCCTAAAAATACTTTTGAAATTGAGTTTCAGGTCAGTGCTTCTGCGTACGAGACGCGTCCACTCCATCAGACACGTCTACATGCAGAAATTAACGACTAGTTGGTTTTCTTCCCTTTATTAGTAATAAAGTTATATTTCCTGAAAACATCTGGATCCAGACATTGATATCTGTGCACCACCTTGTCAGACTGGTGACAGCAGATTTATGGCTCCACGCAGGCAGTTCAAAATGTTTAGATAACTATCATTTTATCTAACTTTATGAACTTCCCTTCCTCCGACTGTTTGAATCTACTTTGATAAGTTCTCATTTATTATTATTTTTTGTAAGCTATATTCCATCAAAGGCTTTTGCTCCTTAGGAAAATAACAAGGCACATACACATTGCACGCATGTCTGAGAGGTACTTGAGACCCATGTATGACAGGACGCTAACAGGAGGGGAGGAATGAAATCAGGCGGAATACATGCAGCAGCAGGAGGGGGGGGTGTCAAGAAAAGCTCCGGTGTCTGGCTATTTTCAGGTCCCCCCTTCCTTACGGGCCAGCAACAGTTGAAACCAGACAAGCATATGCATAAAAACACTTCCATGTGCCTGAATGCATGCACACATGCACAAACCACCTTCACACTTACATGAAACTCAGTGGTGTTGAGAATGTGACGTCCGTCTGGACTCCAGCGTGAGGAGACTAGTCCGATAGAGCCCTCATCAATCTTACAGTGCCAGTCCGGCCGTTCCAGCGACCACACCTGGGGGGGATAAAGACGACTTTATCTCTAACGCACATTCTGTCATTCCCAAAACCTGATTTCAAACGTTAACAGACACTTAAGAATCAGAAACCATGAAAGACTGGAACTGGATACCCACTCAAAGGTAAGATACCGGCACTATGATGAGCACGACACTAACATCACAAAGACAATCTGACAACTTTGGAATAATTATGCATGTGATTTAAGTTGCCAGTTTAAAAAAAAGGTCAATTCTATTTTATTTAATTTGGAAAAATATAATGACTAAATATTTTCACTGTTTCGAGAGATCTGAAATAAATTTGGAAGAACAGAATTAAAAGTTATAATAGACCAACATTCTTTAGTTAGAAATTCACAAGCAAATCATATATTGTGAATAATTCACAAGTTGTTACTATCAGAAAACATATTCTCACATTTTTACAAGATTTTTTTGTGGTTTTGTGATATTATGTGTGATTATGTGTTCAATCAAACTAATAATTTCTACTTTAAAGCAAATGACATATGATGACTGCTTTATCATCCCATATACCACTTTTCTACAATAAAAACTAATTTAAAAGATCACAAAAGTCTGTAATTGGATCAAACACTGGCTCAAATGATTCCTTTAGTAACCCACCTGTACCAGTCCCCTCTTGTACATCGCACAGAGAATAAAGAGAGAGTCTGAGGACCAGTCCATATAGGATATCTGATCCAAACAGGTGTAGAGCTGCAGGATTTGCAAGGTGCTCACATCTCGCACCACCAGCCTGTACTGTACGCAGGTAGCCTGACAAAAGCCAAAAGAAAACACAGAAAAAAGACTTTCATGTTATTAAAGTGAAGGGACTCAAACAGGTACATGCTGCTAAAATTATCACAAACATTTAAATACAGGACAAATACTTACCAAATATTTTCCATCTGGAGAAACTTTACAAAGTTGGTTGGATTGTTTAAAAACTTCGGAGAAATTCATTTCCACATCCACAAGAGTCCCTAAACAGCAAAAGCGTGTACAAACAAACAAACATCTTCACATTCAAACTGGACAAATTTGAGGTTGTAATTTCCAAGTCTGAACGTGTGATGGCGCCAAATATCCAACAATAAAACTCGTTTACTCAGAAACATACACAGAATTATTAAAGTTTTCCTCTCATCCCAGACACAATAACTTTAAAAATAACCACATTAACATCTAAAATCTATAATGATTGGTTTGCAAACATGATGCGAACAACTAATATAGATAGTAGCCTAAATACTTGTCTGGGTTAGCAGACAACATACAAAATCGAACAATATGAACCTCTTTAAAATCACTTGTTTTGTTTGTGAAATCCCCAGATATCTTGTGATAACAAATATATTTAAACAGTAAGATAGTAAGAGGCAAGAAAAGCAAACAAACCGTAAATGTAACTGTTGGACTAGCTGTCAATGGGCTCGCTATGTTAGCATTTAGCGCTAATATTCGTAAAGAGTTTTCCAAATCTTTTGCAAAACTTATTTCCAACATTCAAATCGCGACTTTTTAACTAAAAGAATGATGCAAAAAGTTCTACGAGCCATTAAAACAGTCGAATAATTCACGGTGTGTTAATCCAACTGTTGTTGTTAGGACATTTGAGCGTAAAGCGACACTTCTTGCTGTCCAATCAGCAACTACCTTTGACGTGATGCATTGTTGGAAATGTAGTTTGCGGTCATATTTCTGTTTCTGCGTCAACGTGAAAGTGCGCTTGTAATAAAGTTGAACAAATATACAGTGTAGCTTCTTCTGATGTGTTCATTGGTTTTAAATTTAGCAATATGCCAACCGATATGATAGATTTAAATAATAGATTGAAATTGTCTTTGAACGATTTTGTAGTTTTTTTTTAACGTGTGGGTTAGATTTTGGATTTTTTGAAATTAAGATTCAAACTAACCTGTTATAGTACTAAGTATGTTTATATGCGTTTATACGATTCTAAAATGTTTGTTCTTCAAGATGAAAAGATTTCCCGCTTGTGCGCGGCCAAATCGCGCTACACCCCCTCCAGGCTTCTTCACCCAGAGCAAAAAAAAAAAAAAAACTCCTCACCTTCTTCTCCGTCTCCTTCAGCAAAGCCATCACTTCTCTGAGGAGCATGCTAATCAGTTTTCTCCCGTTTCCGGTTATTATTGCTTCTTAGAAAAGTCAATCAACTTCCGACACTCTAATCATAGCTTGTGTAAATTTGGTCGATAGCCTACATGTTTTGTGTGTTTGTTTTTTCATGTTGCTATTTTTATGGAGGGTCACTCTCTGGGCATGTTCGATAAACAGACAGGTGTTCGGCGCAACATCATTCCTGAGTGTTTGGACTGGAGTAAGAATAACCTTCAGGTAGGCATGAAGAAAATAATTATTCATGGTCTTAATTTTAATGTTTATTTCTATTATTTTTATTTTATCTTTAAAAATCAGCAGCTTTTTTCAGTAGCTATTTAATTGAAAAAAAATATTGAATTTTGTACCATTTAAAACCACCCACATGGGCTTTTTGTTAAATATGTTTTGATCTCGTTATTTTGTAGCAAAAAAAATATAATTGAATCGTTTTATGAGAATATTTATGTTCCATCGAAACTCTCAAATATCATGACGACACAGATAAATCATGATGTTTATGTATAATGTTTTAGTACATTTCTTGTTTACAAAATGGATTTTCCATTCATGAATTGTAGGCTATTTGCCAAAAGAAAAGCTGCTGGTTCACATTCAAATTAAAATTAAACTTATACATAAAATGTATATATTAACCTTTACCAGCCTGTATATAGATTCCAAGCAGGGACATTCAAGCCCACCTGGAGGTTAAATCAACACTGACAAGATTTTTTTATCCTCTCAAGTGAAATAATTCACTTGGGCCTGAAAGGATGAAGTCTAACACATTTTTTACAATTAATTTTTTCTCATTTGAGACCGACTTTCTTCCACAAAATGGCCCCAGGGAGGAGTGTCTGGGTGTATTTGTTGTCATGGGTGCTGTAACCCTGGAGTGAAGTCGCAAAATATAGTCAGGTGAATTTTATTCAATTCAACTGTAAATTCAATTTGAAAGGTTATTTATGTAAAAAGCCACGAGAGGCCGCGTTTAGATCCGACAGAGGCGCGTAGAGACTGTTTAAAGAGAAGAATGGTATTAAAGTCATATTGACATGGACAAATAATCGTCACAATGCAAACGTGGTATTTATATATTCATTAATAGGCTACTGTAAATTCTTATCGATAATTTAATGATCAAATCAATTCTAACGTCTGAAACCTATTTGTGGAGTAAATTTGGATTATTCAGATATGTTTAATATTTCTCTTTAACAGCCAAATAATATTTTAATCAGATTTTGGAGGTTATGAGAAAAATGAATAAAGAAAACAGTTAAACATCATGTTACTTTGAGTTGAGTGTTTTCTTTGTTTGTTTGTTTGTTTTAATGATCTCATACTGTTTGTACTTTTTCTCTGTATCGCTCCTGTCTCTGACTTGTATCTGGAACCTCAGCTGGTTCTTGCGGCGGCAGATATTTGGGGAACCGCGGGAACGCGCTGCCGCAGCAACCTGCGATAACAGAACTGAATTAATCAAATGTCTGAAACTCAAATGGGAATGAAATCAAAGCAAAGAGGAAGACCTCAGCAGTCACGATATCACTTTAGATGTTTATTTACTATCTCCAATCGATTCCGAGCAAAGTGAAACGAGACTGTTCTGATCATCTGGCGGGAGGCTGACAGACAATTCTAATAAATTCGTAAAATATGTGGAAACTTAAAGAACATTTTTTGGGTTACATCTTTCAAACATGCACCTTTGCCACACTGTGCGCTGTCCTGACGTGGGTTACTAAGGAGATGTGACGCTGTTGCGCAGCTGTGAATATGAACTTGTGCGTAATTTAGGATGTTGGCCTGTGGAATGTGATCAGCAGCAGCAGATTGAAACTGCAGACTGAAGGTGAAACTTGAAACATCCTCTTATCCGTTTCAGCTGTTGGACTGTTGTGTGTTTAAGTTTTCTCTCTGAGCCTCGGTAAAGCCGCGATGGCTGAGCAGTGAGAACAGGCCTGTATCCTGACTGTAGTGAAGTCTTTGTTCTGAAAGAGGACTGAAGGTTCAGGCTTCGAGGAGAAGCTTCCCCTCGGAATGAGATGATGATGAGTGAGGCAGGTCTGGGCATGCTCAGGCCCCCTGGTACCTTGTGCCATCTCGCTGGGGCTGCATGAGTGCGATCACACCTGGATAAAAAAGTGTTGTGTTCTTGTTCTTCCAATTTAAAAACGAACATAACAGTTTTCTTGGTTATTTAAACATTAAGTGAATGTTGCTTTTTATAGGCTGACTAATCCAGTTTTAATAGAGATCATAAACAAAGATGTCTGTCTGCTTTGCAGAGTGATCTGCTCCTCACCGGACTACCCATCCTTTAAGATGTCCCAGTCCACCGTCACAGAAGAAGGAGGCAATTTTGAGCACCTGTGGAGCTCACTGTGAGTGTCAGCAACACCTGATGTTTGTTGACTCTAAGTTCTCTAAGTTTCCTTAATTCTGTCAATGTATCATTCACACAAAGCATGAAATTTTAAATGAGCAAATATGTTTCTTTTTAAACCTATAACAGATAAAAAGTCGATTTTTAAGAAGGTTTTTAGTATTTTTGTTGATTCTGACTTTGCCGATGCATGTACAGGGAGCTTCGTGGAATAAACCTAATTTATTTATTTATTTTTCTAATTGAAGAACTTGCATGTACTTTACATTTTCTTTACCTGGAAAACTGTTTGGATTTCTGTGTACGATCAGAGTTTTGTTGTTTTTCTAAATGTATTCTGTGTTATGTGAAACAAACATGAACTGCATGTACATGTTGATTTCATCACAGGGAGCCAGACAGCACCTATTTTGAGCTCCCTCCAAACAACCATCGAGGTGAACATTCAGTGGCCTCAACGAGCACTCCGGGGAATCACAGAAACTGTGCAGAGGTCTCCATGGACGTCTTTCATATGAGAGACATGAACGACAATGTCATGGTAAGAACACGAGTTCATTTCTCCAGCTTTGTTTAAAAATATGTGGTTTTAAGAAGCAACCTTGATTTTGGATTGAAGTCTCTTTCTTCCGTACATCAAATCTTTGCTTTAAGTACAAGCAGACACTTCCAGTCATAACCCCCACCCCCCTAACCTCACCCCCCCCAACCTCACCCCCACGCAAGACTGACTATTCCCTCCCTTCCAGGTTCCCTCTACTCTGCAGCTTTTTCCCTCTCTGTTGCTCTGCTGAGGGACCTGGTGGGACTGTGGAGTGGTTTGTGTGTGTGTGTGTGTGTGTGTGTGTTGGGGGAGGATTCATGAAATCCCCAGCCTACCCCTTGCTGCTCCACTGTAGAACCATCTGTTGTGTGTCTCTGCGTATGTGCGCATTAACAAGCGTGCACGTGAGTTTGCAGGTACATGCACAGGTTGCACCTTCGGATCTTCACAATCACAGAAAAAATATCAACTATTATTGCAATGCAGAGGTTTTTTTTTTTTTGGCGTAGCTTTTTTCATATATAATAAGTTCAACCACACCTCTGTTTTGTGCCCTTCCAATCTTGAATATTGGTCCAGTGTCATCTTTTAGTGGGCAAGCCTGGGCCTGCCTCTGCTGTTAATGAATAGTCATGAAAGAAAAAGAAGGAGGCGGCCTGAACATTTTGTTGTTGGATGCAAGGCGAGTAAAGAAGGCCAAATCAAGCAAGAGAAACAAGTGGAGAAGAAGAGAGACAAAGCATCTTCCATCCTCTATCATGTCCTGCTGCACAGAAAGCTCACCTGGAACTCAGAACTCAACTTCTACAGTCACACTTCACCACAACAAGCCATAAGTGAACCAGAGAGGCAGCGGAGGAACACTTTTTATTTTTCAGAAAACTTTGAAATGCTGTGTGATGTGGTAAGTCAAAACACATCTATAATCTGATAAAGTTGTTGAGTTTTCATGTTCGAAAACTGTATTTTGCTGGTCTGTTTTGGAGAGCATGTAGCTGCTGACAGTTCATATAACTTCATTTAATTCTCAAAAATGTAACAGGTGAAATAGAGTCCAGGCTGGATGATGTTAGAGAGAAGGTGCTTTAATATCTTTTGCAGCATGAAGATAGAAAAAATAATAATTTAAATGCATTTGTGGTTGATGCATGTTGATTATTAGGTGGTTTCAATGTAGAAATATGAGGAGTGAAGCTAAAGGCCTCTAACCTGTATGATGCAGATGTTTGCCCTGCATTTACCTTCTTTTTTATACTGCAAACAACTTCAAACACACACACACACACATGCAGAACCTTAAAGTTAGTGTTATGTTCCCTTCTTTATTACCCCAACAGGGGGCAGTCCTGTTTCACAATGCTCCATTTATTCTTTGCTCTGTTTTATTAAAAAAACAAACATCATTTTAATCTGCTCGTAAACATTCCATTTATTTGCAGCTCATTTTCATTCATGTCTGAATGTTTCCACGTTCCACCAGAACCGCATGACAAAATGAGGTCTTAATGTTTCTAATTGTGTAAAAAGTGGCCGTGCTGCTTGATGTGATTACAGAGTTTGATGTAATAAGTGGCTGTAAAAACAGGTGATACCTCCTCTTATCCTCAGTCCATTATGTCTCATTCATCTCAACAAGTGAAGGTTTTCTCCAGCAGGCTTATCTTACCTCTCTCTGTCTTCTGAGCCTTTAAGCTCGGCCTCTGAGTGGCAGCTACCAGGATGACTGGCCATAGGGGACACCAGATGACGCTGGGATGGGAAACACGTTCACACACTAAAAACACACACATAGATTTGCTTACTCAGTGGCAGTGGAGGCTTTAGCTCTGTTTTGACTTGTTATGGATTCAGTTCAGGTATTAAGACCGAGCACACCTGTGAGCTCGTGCATGTGACAGAGTATGTGTGTGAAATGGTTTTTGGTGTTGACACACACCTGGGAGTCCCTAGTGCCTGAAAAGCTCCTTAGATAATGGAATAAAAGGAACATTTAAAAGATAGTAAGCAGCAAGATAGCGGCGGGACATCATTGTTCTTATATGACGTTAGGACGTAAACACATCAACTTGGATGCATTACGTTCCAGCGGGTGGCTGAGCACATTTTATCTGAAGAAGTGTTAGATTCTTGTGAAGAAACAGAACAATTGATCAGATTTTTAGAGTTAGGGTACTTTCTGGGAACCCAGATCTGTTTGACATGTTGCGCTGCACATACCAGAGTTAGAATCAATGTATAGATCCAGTGTATCCTCAATTCACTTGTTTTGAACTCTGACCTTTGCTTCTGTCTGCTGATTCATTTTAAGGTTTTACAGCATTTCTGCCTTTAATTTACTGGTTCATTATATTAGATAAAAAAAAAACAAAAGCGGATCTGTTGTTGGTTGTTTCTAATGGACTTGTTGTTGCAATAGAAAAAGAATTAAAATATTTCACTGAAGTAAAATTAAACATGTAACTATCATGTAAACACACCCTTTTGTGACATATCTGAGAGTATCCCACTAAAAGTTACAGAAACAAAACTGTCATTTATGACATCATCAGATTAATAATATTAAACCAGTGTTTTAGCAGGATTTTATTGTTCTACATGATGAAAATAGTCCATTAGTTTAAGGTCAATAAGTAAAGAAATGTAATCTAAGGAGTTTTTCTGTTGGCTGGACTTTTCCTTGTTTTTTGAAGACATTTCACATTTCATCCAAAAGGTTTCATCATTTCTGATCACGGTTTGAAATTTCAGTCGTGTTTGGACAAAGACATGAATCGGGAAGTTTTACCCAGTTCTGATTTAATGATTACTAGATCCTGGATGAATGAGAATACACATTACTCCATAAAAGAAAATAGTTTAAATATTCCAAACTCCTATTGTCTTATTTTTGTAAATATTAGCATTAAAACCTGCATTAAAAGAAAAGTGAAAAATTATGGGAAAAGGCTTTAAATTTCAGTCTACAGGAAAAAAAAGTTGCAATTTCACCTTTTTTGGAAACATAAACATGTGACATGACAGTGTTTAATACAAATGGATTCAATATTTCAAAGAAAAAACTCTGAATTAAGATTCTAATTAAAATAAAACTTATTTTAGCCTTAACAGTGTTGAAAAGATTTAACAGGTTTCTGCTTTTGAGAATGTTTTCACTTCACGATCCAATAAGCATTATATTGATATACAATACAGCCCATGGGGGGGGGGTCTGATCTTTGAACATTGTTCTTTCATGTCGTTTGCTTCTTGATTTTCCTTTTCTTCTTTTCTCTTTCTCTTCATCCTGCTCTCTCTGCATCAGACCAGACACTGTTGACTTAACGTAGGCCTTTACAAGGTGTTTTGGAACGTGTGTGTACATGCACCCCGGTATTGCCGTCTATGTCCGGGCATGCCATAATTAGAATGTCGTACCATTTTTTGGGTTCCCATCCCTCTTTCCCTCACTGCTTCTCTTCCCCTCTTCTCAGTCTATCGTTTCTCTCTCTCCACATCAGTCCTCACCTTTCTTCCTGTCCTAGCAGCACATGTGTCTGTGAGTGTGTGGTATAATATGTCCACTGATGCACACCTTGCTTGAAGTCTGTGGTTAGTCTGTGCTCCTGCACCCTTTTTTTGCTTGGTTGTGTTCGAACGTTAGACTGACTGAAGACCAAATGAGACCAATGTACTAGAGGATGTACTACGTGAAAAAGAAGGTAAAGATTTTGATTTTGTCTGCTGTCTAGGTTGTTGTTATTATCTAGTGTTGTGCTACATAACAAATGTTTTATATGTAATTAATACATAATAATCTAAATCCATTTGGTTTGAGTTTGTTATTGTCAGTCTTGTTCAATTTTTTCTATATTTTAAGAATTTCTTATTTATTGTTTTAAAAAAACATATTTTGATGATCACAGCAAAGAGAAAAGACTAGCATTTTTTGTTATTTTCTGAATTTGTGTGTGTTTTCTGTGTTTTTGCTCACACGGTGCAACAAGTCACCACAAGATGAGTGTTTTTCTTCAGCAGTGGCTTTTTCAGCTTGTGTGCAGCCTTAACAAAAAAAACACCAACTTTTCCCAGTGTGTCACCTGATTGCATCAAGTCTTCACAAACACACCCAAGAGGAAACATGGGAAATGGCAGGCGGTTAAGACGACCACATGTTATGTCCATGTTTTACAACTTGCCTCAAGAAAGCTGCAGTGGGGCCCTCGCTGCAGCTGCCACTCACTTACACTAAAAGTTTAAGAGTTGAGATTCTTGTGATTTTTCAGAAACTGTGAACCTACCTTCAAAGTTGCTTATGCATCATCACACACAGCACCTACAAATCTCTGTTTCCATTGTAATCCGACCTTCTTTAAGCCTCCAAATCTCTGTCTCTCTGACACCTCTACCTGTGTCCTCCCTCTGTCTTTCTGCTCCCTCCCTTTTTTGCCTGTTTCATTCTCTTCCCTCTTCATTTTTTCCCCAGTCCCAGTACAACTTGCTGAGCAGCAGCATGGAGAGCCTGGGGAGCCGCGCTACGTCCGCCAGCCCCTACAGCTCAGAGAACACCTCTTCATCGGCCGTGCCCACCCCCTCGCCTTACTCTCAACCCAACTCCACCTTCGAGGGCCTGTCTCCTGCACCGGCCATCCCCTCCAACACCGACTACCCCGGGCCGCACGCCTTCCAGGTGTCCTTCCAGCAATCCAGCACCGCCAAGTCCGCTACATGGACCGTGAGTACACACACACACACGTACATTTGTGGCCTGGAAGCACAGCTACTGTGCCAGTGCACGCTCTTACCTGTCTCTGAGTCATTTTCACACACACAATATTCACACAGAGTCCTTCTCACACACTCACTGAAGCCAGCACATGTGCAGACACGTTGTATGCAAGAGAAAGTCAAGTAAAATTCAACAATTTATGTTGTTTTCTCCTTGACTCCTTTAAGTCTGTGATAACTGCATCACGGAAAATCTGGTCTTTTTGGAAACAATCTTGTCTTCATTTTGTTTCTACTTTTGGCAACTCAAACAATTAGTTCAGTCAGAAAAAAACAACATAGGCCTATTTGACTGAGAAATTTAAAAAATGAGACAAAATTTGAAAAACTGATACAGATGTTGAAATTTCTGATTAAAATCAGTGAGAATGTTGATGTTTTTGCTACTCTGAAAAGTGTGTTTAACATAAATCCAGAAATAACAACTTAATGAGATTGTAATGAGAATTTAATGAGATCAACAACAACAAATTCTGAACTTTGGGGATGGTAGCGTGCACATGCTGATAAAAGTTCATGTCACTGAAGTTTACAGATGAAATACACAAACTCGGTTCAGAACAGTGATTTAGGAGGCAGCATCACTTAGTGAAACCTGAGCGTGGACATTTACATAAGAAGCATAAACAACTACCGTGTGATGTGAAGGCGTTGAGAGACAAGCGAAATGGGAGCTGCGTAATTTGTCGTGACCCAATGAGACGTCTCCTAGTGCAAAGGTGTCACCTCCAACTGTCACACAGTTGACCTACCTGAAACAAGAGAAACGAGAAACAAACGGCACTTCCTACACTCTGTGCGTGTTGGTGTGCACGCACGTGTACGTGCACCTGGGGGGCTGTGTTTGCTTGAGGTAACCATGCATGATGGACTCCTTTACTCAGTCCTCAGTGAAGTAAGAAGATCCCCCTCTGGACATTAGAGTGGTGGTCTTTGACCTGCTGCTTTTCTTTCTCTGTCTTTTCCTTCTTGGCAGTCTTAGCACACACTCACGGCTGTCACCTCTGGCGCCTAACGTTTCTCCCTGCTCTCTCCTAAAATATGTGGCCAATCTCCTTTGTCTCCCTCAAATCTCCAAACTTAAATCTCTCTCACAACTCTATCATTTAAACATAACTCACAAAAAGTATTAAAATAGAAGAATTACTGCAATCAAACAATTATAGATTCCTCACGTTATATTTACCCATTGAATGTTATTAAAATACACTTAAAAACTCAGTTAATTATTTCTACATCAGCTGTTTGTAGAAGTTGAAACGTTTGGATTCAGTCAGTATTTTTGCAGTAAATATAAACAGACACAGGAAATGAATTCAAGATTCTCATATTTCTGGTGCCCACACTGAACTACTCCACTGATTAGAATTAAACTATAAAAAACAACAGCGATTTACTGTTTGTATTGTTCAAAATGTTGATCAACTCTGAGCGTGTTAGTATCATCATTTAAACGCCACTTTGTCACATTTTTGTTTATAGAACTGAAATAATTTTCTGATGTTTTCAACATAAAAAATAATCTATTAATATTTAAAATGATTTTTTTTTTTAGATGAGATTTAACCAAACTGCCTGTGACCTTTGAGTGAGAAAAAACGGACACAAAATATAACATGACTCAGCGTCATCATAATGTTCAAACAGCATAGCAATTTTTTTGTGGAAATGAATCAATCAATCAATCAACATTTATTTATAAAGCCCTTTACAACACTCCAAGGTGACCAAGTGCTTTCCATAAAATAAATTAAATTCAAACAATGAAAACATCAATAATCAAAAATACATCCAAATAATAAAAACAAAATCATATCAAATCAAATGCAGCCACATTACTGAGTATTAAAAGCCAGTCTGAATAGGTGAGTTTTACGTGAGGCTTTAAAGAAGCCAAAGTCAGTGATGCTGCGTATCTCGGAGGGGGGGGCAGCTTTTTCCAGAGTCTAGGCCCAGCTACTGAAAAGGCCCGATCGCCCCAGTGCTTATAGCTAGCTCTAAGAAGTTCCAGCAGCAGCTGGTTTGTCGAACTCAACACTCTGTCTATGTTCCGAACGAACAGGAGGTCTGACAGATAAGGAGGGCCATAACCGTTAAGGGCTTTAAATACAAAAAGCAAAATCTTGAAATCAATTCTGATAGAAACAGGGAGCCAGTGAAGTGAAAAAGGGACTGGAGTGATATGCTGAATGTTAAAAAGTTTAAAAACTTAGGAGACTTGTTTCAGCTTGATTTCATATAAAGTTTACTATTTTACATTTTCTACTAACCTGCTTAAATTACACTCTTTTTCCTGGTATCCCACGCTGTACAACTTCTAAAACTCCTTATTGCCAAATTTTAACATGTGATATCGAAACAAGCTTTTAATAGTATATAAATTCAAAATGAGGGAGCACTTTAAAAAAAAATCACAGTTCAAATCACTTCTTGTCTTAAATGGGTTTGTTTCCAACTCTAGAGAAGAAACAAAGGTGTGTTTGACTGGTTAATGACTTCAGATGTAGATGATGAAGCAGCAGAAAAACGGATTGTGAGTAAACCTGTGATTATTCTAAAGACTCAATCGTCATTAACCAACGTGATTAGAAAGAGGGAGAGGAAGTGAAAACACGAAGTCCTGTTTCATCTGTATTTTTTAATATGATGAGTAAAAACAATAACAATGAGATATTGAGAAGTCTTACAGATTTTTTAGGTAAAGCACATATTTCTGTTTGATCCACGGAATTCTAGTTCCTATCAAATTTTCTTAAAATGTATTTTATAAAAAAAAAAATGTACCAATGAATTTGTTCATGGTACATCATGGCTCAGATCCTACTGTATGTCTGTGTTTTAGATCTTTTGAACATAAGAGAAAGAGATTATGTTAAGAATGAATAAATCCGAAGGGAATTTCCCTTTTAGAGCACTTTGCACAATAATTTAAGTGCACGTCTGTGTGAAATATTCGATAAAAAGACCTGTATTGGGTATTTTTTAGGGAAAAAGATGCTGCTATGCAGATGAGACTTGGTCACCCTGTTTGGTCTTGTTCATGCTCATTGCTTGTAGCCTTAGGCATTGGGGAATGCCAATACGGGCATATTAACTATAATCTGCCCTCCTTCCCACCCATCTGTCATGCTACCCACTTCTAATGGGTGGCATGAGATTACGAGAAATTCAGCCACCTATTTCATTAAGCTGTTATCATTAAACCCCTCCTTCTAGTTTTAAACTAAAGAGCTGCCGACAGCTTAGATTTGTGGCTGCATAAAACCTTCCACATTGTGATTTACCACTCACGTAGTGTGAGTCAGTAGTGAACAGAAGACCCAATCTTTTTCCCCCTCCATCTTTCGTAATGTTTCCACATCCAGTAAGTCCATCCAAGTCCACGTTAAGCTGCTCTTGTAATCCCCCTTTTCTAGTCGAGACACCACACATTAGTGATAATAGCTCTGAAACTGCGTGTTGCTCTCTGTAGCCTCGGCTCGGATGCAGACAATCTTCACCATGGCTGGAAATAAGATCTAACACCTCAGCATTGTCAAATTATAGGAACGCTTTCCCTACACTCAGACTCAATGGGTGTGTGTGCATTTGTGTGTGTGTGTGTGTGTGTGTGTGCATATCATAGTGTGATGCGCTAGAGTTGCAGGCTCAAGCATGTACTGCACAGCAGCTTGTGAGGAGCTGCTCTTCCCAGCTATTAGCGTCTCTCCGTTAGGACACAGGTCCTGACAAGTCTTCTACAAAGCATCCTTCCTTTCCTTTCCCAATACATCATCCACAGCCACATCACCACTGGTGTCTCTGCCAAGCAATGAAATCTGGGTAAAACTCATTTGATGAGTGTGAATTTTCACATGATTTTAGCTTCTGAGACGTCTTTGATCAGTTTGAGTTCTGCATGTCAAAAATTTAACTCTCGATCACATGAATTTAGTTTGATTCACATTATTTTAGATATCTAAATAAAGTACATGTATCATGTCACTCAGTAGATAAAGTGCCTTATAAAAATGCTTCACTAAATATTCAGTAATGTTCTGGACTGCAGTTTTATCCAACCAAGAAGCAGATGTATGTGCAATAAGACAAATATTAGATATTAAATGCAAAGTTGAAATCATTTTTTAGGACACATGACTGCTGTGGGAGATTCTTCACTTTTCCATTCTGATGTGAATCCAGTATAATTATAGAGCCTGCTTAGACTGTGTGGACATGTAAAGCATCCACATTGTATGCCAGCTCTAAGTGTCTTAGTGAGCATGAACGTTTTTTGATATTTGTTAGCTGAATTTGCAAGCGGGCAAGTTGCTGCTTGTGTATATGGATGATGGTCTGGCAATTATCACTTTGTCTGCAGGAGCCTGTTCTAACCTGCCCCCACTGGTCCTCCATGTGAAAGGATGGATGGATGGATGGATGGATGGATGGATGGATGGATGGATGGATGGATGGATGGATGGATGGATGGATGGATGGATGGATGGATGGATGGATGGATGGATGGATGGATGGATGGATGGATAGGTCCAGTTTTATCAATGTAAATAAAGCTGCTTTATTAACAATAAAATGGTTGAATATGTAAAATAGCTCATTCACATTGTAGCTTGGACTCTGTGGATGAAGGATGTCAGTAAAACTCGCTTCAGATCAAACTGCCAAAACATTGATTTGATTGTTGATTGGGAGGTTTGGCAGCAGGTTAAAGTTTGTTGTGAGGAAATGTTACTGAGGATGTTTCATGTGTTTCACCTGGAAGGTTTTTGTTTCCTTTGTTCTCTAACCATCCTTTTCTCCACCCTTTCAGCCTTCTCTGTGTTCTAAAACAAAGCCCAACTTATTCATCACGTATCACGTCTTGTCTGTACAAGAAGTTACACATCAGACACTGTAGATTTTGTAGTATTGCCTCACCTCTGACCGCAACATCGAACCCCTGGATCGTGTGTGTGATCGCTCAAAGTGAACTCGTCTGTGGCGAACCAATCAAGAAATCTTCTCGACTTTAAATTGTAAAAATCTAGAAACAAATTCATGATTTTTTTTTTAATATCCAGTGCTTTTAATATAGCTCCAATGAAAATGACACATTCTTAATAAGGTAATATGAAGAAACAAATTAAATATGGTCCAATTATTGGATTTCAAACATTATGTTCTAGTTTAATATCCAAGCTTATAAAATCCAGGTAAAAACAATTCAAATGTAATGCAATTTAACTTGCTGTTTTTTCCTACAAAATACAATATAAGGATTTTTAACCTCAATGATGCTCCTTAGCATGAATTAAAAAATCTTTCCTCCATTTAAACGTTTAAGCTAATTCAAGCTTTCTTTTCTGTTGAAAAGCAAAATATTGGATCTGTTTTCAAACTGTGATTGCTGTAACATGCAATGTCCTTAGGTCAGTAAATAAGATGTTTGACTGGCTGCTGTCAGAAAATTATTTATTCATGGTATGGAAGGGCTGTTGAAACATGTCAGGCAAAGTTAAGTGGAACAGGTAACATCGTGCACAGGTATTTCCATTGCTCTTATTGCTCAGGGCATGTGTGTGCAGTTTGGGAGTTAACGTTAGCGTGTGTGTGTGTGTGGGGGGGGGTTGTATTTCCGACCTCCTGGGGACCCGTTTCCTGACTTTTACTATCTTTCTGGGGTCCGAGGGTTCTTGTGGGGACCGAAGCCTGGTCCCCATGAGGGGGACTCCCCTTTTTAGGGTTAGGGGTTAGGTTTATAGGTATGGTGTGAATAGAGTTTTAGTTAGTCTTAGGGTTAGTTATAGATCAGTAATGGTTAAGGTTAGTAAAAGGGTTTGGGTTAGGTATAAATCTAGTTACTAAAATCAATGGAAGTCAATGGACGGTCCCCATAAGGATACCAAAACACACTTGTGGGTGTGTGTGTGTGTGTGTGTGTGTGTGTGTGTGTGTGTGTGTGTGTGTGTGTGTGTGTGTGTGAAGTTTTTTTGGGTAGACCATTGTTTTAGGGCTGACTTTTTCCCAGACATCACTGGTTCAGCAGCAATCACGGTTTGTTTGTGGGAAATCTAAAATAAACTGAGTGAGACTGACTGGAAAAATCAGCAAGTTGTTACTTGAAAATAACTTTAATTACTTTAATGCAAATTTTCAGCTCTGAAACCTCTAGATATGAATTCTTATCAGATGTTTATCTCAGTCTCACATGTTGTGAATAATCAAACTGAGACGGGGTCCAGGAAGGCCCTCAACAACAACCTGATGGAAAAAACCTATTTTAAATGTTTTAGGCACCTTTAGAACAAATAATTTATAGTGAGAGGAGACGACACGTTCTCACAGTTCGGGCTGATTGTAAGCATGTCATTTTTTTTGTACATTTTCCTGTATCATTAGAATAAGAGACATGAAGTGGGATCATGATGTAACCTACAGTTACATCCCGTCAGCAGAGGGTCAGTGAAGAGACTTTAAAAAGAACCCTAGACACTATTAGACCATCTTTATAGTTTTTTGTAACATCGTTCTGCTTTCCATGATTTTTGTTTTTCAGTTTAGTTTGGATTGACGTTTTTTTTGTTTTGTTGTTGTGAATTTTGGAGTTTTAATGCAACTTTAATTAGACCTTCCTTGTGACGCTCATTCACCACTAGTTTAAAACTTTTACTTGTCCTTCTTTCAGGTTTCCTCCTCGTTCTGTGTGTTCTTTGCTCTTTGAACTTTATTCTTGATTTTTTTTTTTTTAGCTGGACTCTGTACTTGTGCTGCAAGTTTTGCTTAAAAAATGAAAATGGTTGTTATATATTATTGTTACCCACAATTTCTGATCATTTTTCTCTTGATAAGTTTTTCATTTTTCTATCCAAGAGATTTAAAAAAAAAAAGGATAAGAACCCTTGTATTTTTATGTGCTGCGTTACAGATCGATAGCTGCCATGATTAATTTCTTCTATAGGTTGAACTGTTGTTTGTCTTCAGTCACATCAACAACAAGCTGACACAGGTCAGAACAGACTTGAGTTTTCCTGGAAGGTTACAGATTGTGTTTGGACACGTAAAGCTGCTGTATTCCTTGATTTCTTTTGACGTATCTGCTTCTGGCACTTAAATGCACTCATACTCCAGTGCATGCATGTGCATGTGTACATGCTTGTAAACTGAGACTCAGCTTTATCACAGCTCAGCATTTTTTTTTTCCATTTATTCTCACTGTTACGGGAGCATTAACTTGTAAAATCCAACTAAAATATTGTTTGGCAGCCGTTAACAGCCAACAACTATTACAAAATTCTTTCTACCTCAGAGGAATTGATAAAATAACAGTTCCAGTTATGGTTTTCACACACACTCATATATAGCTACCATTTATAAATTCTCAAATTTGATTTGAAAAATGGAACATTTTTATTTTGGAAGCTAATTCTTCAGCTGTTCTGATGCCTTTTGGATTTTGCTGATCTAAAAAAAAAATGGAGCGACATCAAACTGCGATAACCACAAACTGAAAGTTTACATTCAAAGAGAAAGAAAGATTTCCTGCTATTGAGTTTCTCATTTTAAAGCAACAGATCCGTTGACTGGTTCTCAGGGTATCTGATGTAAAGAGCACTTTCATTTCTGTCCATTTATATGTGTCATTAAAAAACATCTTTTACAGTTTATGTTGTCATGAACTCATTCATTCTTGTGGGATTTATTTTCTTCTTCACAGTATTCTCCTTTACTGAAGAAACTTTACTGCCAGATTGCCAAAACATGTCCGATCCAGATCAAGCTTTCCTGCTCTCCTCCTCATGGCAGCATCATCAGAGCCATGCCGGTCTACAAGAAGGCCGAACACGTCACAGAGGTGGTCAAACGGTGTCCCAATCATGAGCTCGGACGGGATTTTAATGATGGTACAGTCAACAAGACCAATTAGACTTTAACTGATTTTTCTTAAAGTCTTACACAGACTTAAAGTAAATCATTCAGTTCTGTTTATTCTCACAGGGTCAGTTCACAACAGTGGAGAACTATACAGAAAAAGAAAACTATATTTTGACTTAAATCAAGTCCTTCACCTTTTTTCTTGTCTTCTCCTCAGGTCAGACGGCTCCAGCTAGTCACCTGATCAGAGTGGAAGGAAACAACCTCTGTCAGTACGTGGATGATCCCGTCACAGGAAGGCAAAGTGTTATTGTGCCCTACGAGGCTCCACAGGTTGGTGGTTAATCGTCTCTGTGAACTTGAGAGACACACGATCTAATGTAATAATCTAAAGAACAGGATTTATGATTTATGATGTTTACCATTCAACGGATAAATAGATCCTTATAAAACTTCATTATAAATTCTAAAACATATGCGTGTAAAAGAAACATTAAGCTGATTTGAATTAAACAGAAAAGTTCATTCCAAAGAAACAAGTTCTAGATAAGTGTGTCTAAGACAACACAGCTAAAAATAACGAAGGTGGGCAAGTTCAGACACGTACAAGAATCACCATGTCTATGGCTGCACCTGAGAAGAGTTAATACAAGACGTTTCTGCTTGCGTCAAAGTTCCCTGCAACACTTCCCTCTGGTGGTGAATGAGTGTTCTGAAAGATGTGCAAGAACCAAAAAATATCAATATTTTGTTTGTTTCCATATAATTTACATATTACACTTAAGGCAGACAGTGACTCCAATGAAAATTAGTGCAGTTGCAACACGTTTTCAGTGTAAATGAATTAATAAAGGATAATCGAGGTAAGATTGCAGCTCTTGCAGGTGTTTAAACTCCATCTTGTTGTTTTGTATTTCAGGTTGGGACTGAATTTACCACCATCCTCTATAATTTCATGTGTAACAGCAGCTGTGTGGGTGGTATGAACAGGAGACCCATCCTCATCATCATCACTCTGGAAACCAGAGAGTGAGTCAATACAGTCAGTTCAATAATGATGCTTATTGTCGTGTAAACAATAATAACAATGGATCAAATTTATTCAAGGCACCCAAAGCTCTTTATATTGAGTCCATTATTATTCACACACTCACACTCTGATGGTTGTCAACACAGTAACGTTAACATTATCAACCTTATGACGGATAATTCAATCAATTCAATTCAGTGTAAATCACCTTGATGCATTTTGGAGAGAAACAAGTTCATCCAAGTCCAAATTCTGTATTTTATAATTAGTATTTTATGACATATTTGAATGAGTTTCACTAACAGATCGTGTGTGATGTGTGTTCTGTACTGAATCATCTCTGCAGTGGCCAAGTGTTGGGCAGACGGTCGTTTGAGGGTCGGATATGTGCGTGTCCTGGTCGAGACCGCAAAGCTGACGAGGACCACTTCAGGGAACAACAGGCTCTGAATGAGAGCGTTTCCAAAAATGGCAGTGCCAACAAACGCAGTGAGTTAAAGGAAACTCACAGCTAATAAAATTCAACTGTTAGGAACCCCGTTACATTTTAGCGGGTGGTTTTGATGCTTGTTGTCTGTTTGAGAGTATGAAACCTGTTTGATTATGATTCTCTCTCTGGTGTCTTCAGACTTTAAACAGAGTCCGCCAACTATTCCCAGTCCAAATATTAACATAAGGAAGCGACGGCACGGAGAAGAAGAGATTTACTATATCCCAGTAAGAACTCCATTTCTACCTCCTTCAGCTAACAAGTGAAAGAATAAAATCAAGTTTTTGTCTCCATTAACGAGTAAATTTAGCCCAGTAGCAGTGTTGTCTCACAGAAAAAGAAGCCTGGTTTTTTAACTTACTTTAGCTGCAATCATTTCTGTTAGATAATCAAATGTGTAGCTTCAATTAACCAATTCAGGGTTTTTAAAATGGTAAACACAGTGGTGTGAGACTGGTAATGAGAAAAGTGTGTTATCAAAAACAAAAACTTAGCAGATATTATGTCTGTACTTAGTGTGTTTGTTGTTTTTGTGTGCAGGTTCGAGGTCGAGAGAACTTTGAGTTGCTGATGAAGATTAAAGACAGCTTGGAGCTGGTGGAGCTGGTCCCTCAGCCGCTGGTGGACTCCTACAGACAACAAACACAACAACAGCTGCTGCAGAGACCGTGAGTAACACTAACACACAGACACACAAATACTTGGTTCTACATAAAGTTTAAATAAGATGAAAATAAATANACATATATATTTAACTCAGGAAATCTCACTTTGTGTACATTTAGTGATTACAGTACTAGCAAACTAAAACTGAGTTTAGAAAATACATTTAAATGTTGGATATCTGTTGAATTTCTGTTCCTGTTTAACTATTTAAGGAATTTGTTCACAAAGTGGCTGAAGACCTTGTTTTTTATTTTTAAAATGACACAATTTACTGTACATACATCATTACATCTTTAGAAATTAGATTTTTATAAACACTTCCTGTTATATTTAACTCATTTTATCTGATATATATCATCCTTCAGGTCTCTAAAACCTCAGATTTGGACACAGTTTAACATGCATCCCTTTCTACTCTGTCCAATAGGAGCCACATATCGTCCCCGTCCTCTTATTCCCCACTGTCCAACATAAACAAGATGCATTCACACAGTGGTCTCAGCAAACCACAACTAGTCAACCAGATGATGGGACAGCAGCCGCAGCAACATCATAATACCAACCCCTCCCTCACTCATATGGGTGAGTGTTTACTGAATCTGATGCAAATCAACTAAACAATCAACCTATTTGTTCCAAAGCCAGTGCAGCTCATCCTATTTTTATACTTGATATTTGACTGCTCACTCATTTGTTTTTATTCTCACAGGTCCAAACATGCTCAACAGCAACCACATGCAGGGTAACGGTGACATGAACAGTGGCCACAGCAGTCAGAATTTAGTGTCTGCTCCCCACTGCAGCTCACCACCTTATAACCCTGACCCCAGCCTTGTCAGGTACTTCACCCTGCAGTGACACTTCTTCATTAACCAACTGTAAAAGGCTCGCCAACAATCAGACGCACTTGTTGAGTTTTATAGCAAGTCAGTGGCACGTTGATCCAAAAAAAAATCCCCCAATTACTTTGTTCGTCAGTTTTCAAGTGATCTTTTTGCCACTTAAAATGTCTAAATGATGCTGTGTTTTACAGTTTATCGCTGCTTTAAAAATCTCTTTGCAACCGTAGCTGTTGCCATAGTGAAGGTCTACTTCATGTAAAAGGGAAAACAGTTCTTTGTTTTATTGTTCATTGATTCGATGATATACGAGCTGTTCTCTATCAGATTCAAGTCTTCTAATAGTTGCACTTAAACAGTTAAAATCAAAGATCCGAGTGAAGCTTCAGTCGGATTTCACAGCGATGCTTGTCGAGAGGTGCTGACCTTCACTATGTCTGCAAGAGCTTCTTCCCACTGTGCACGCTGTGCCGCTGTGTACACAGCCACGCTCTCTACAATGCACTACAGCCTTTTTTTTTCCTTTAAAATAAATGTTCAAGTCATATTTAATGAAAAAAAAAACTGTTTTGAATTTTCTTTTTATATATTTTTTGTTAAGATAATGTGTAAATGCAGTCACTGGGTTAAACTAAATATGACTTCTTTTTGATACAGCAGATTTTGTCTATTCTTTTTGTTTTCTAGACTGTTGTGGTAATTGTACAGCGACAATCTTTTTACATTTACTTTGTATGTTACCAAGACATTAACATTTCATGTATTTATAATAAAGGTTCTTGACCAAAGCAAGAGTGTCTCTATGAATCATTATTATAAATGCATGTTTATGCGTTTCCTTCCACTACATCTGATAAGATGTACAGTTAGATAAGAGCTTTTTATCGTGTAACTTTTAAAGTGAGAGCTGCGTCCTAATATGTCACTTGATTTTGTGAAAATGAACTTTCATCAGCTCCAGTAAATGTAAAGATAATTACTTTTAAGATGAGAAAGTGGTGTGTTTCAGTTCTACAAACACAAATATTGATAATATAATCAAATTCTGATAGTGTTTATTCTATATTATTTATTCTGAGTTTAAATCAGTGTTTATGAGCTCAGTGTTCAGTGTTTAGTCTTTCAGCTTTGGCTGTGCTCTAAGCAGTCCTGCTTTTCTCCTCCTTGCAGTTTTCTCACCAGTCTGGGATGTCAGAACTTCATAGAATACTTCACCTCACAAGGCCTCCAGTCTGTCTACCATCTCCAAACTCTCTCGATGGAGGTAACTGTTGATGTTCTTACAATTACAATGGATGTTATAATGTAGCAATCAGGTTGTTGTGTATTCATCTTCAAACGGTAAAAAAGCTGCTAAAACATAAGATTAATAAACATAAAACACTGTTTTGTTCTTCCCCTATAAGTATATACAATGTCTGTATCTTGGACCTGTAGAGGTCCAAGATACTATTTTGTAAGTAAACACAAGGGGGCGCTCATACTCTCTGGCTGCATGATTCTTTCTTCTTGCTACTTTCTTACAATCTGTATGTCCTTACCAGGATTTAGGTGCATTGAAGATCCCAGAGCAGTCTCGTCTTGCCATCTGGCGAGGTCTGCAGGACATGAAACAAGGTTCTCCCCTCCAGCTTCCCAACTCCACTCATCACCATGAATACCACGGCCAACAGCTGCTTCGCTCCAGCAGCAACATGGCCGCCTCTGCAATGGCGGCCATCGGGGCAGCAGGTGGGGAACTGCAGCGTCAGCGTGTCATGGAGGCCGTGCACTTCCGTGTCCGCCACACCATCACCATCCCTAACAGGTCGGGTGTTGTTGGGGCGTCGGGGATGGCGGCAACTGCTGACGATTGGGCGGACTTTGGTTTTGACATGCCCGACTGCAAAGTGTCACACAGCAAACATTCCATTAAGGAGGAATTCATGGAGAGTGACGTTCACTGAGAGCAAAGAGAATCACCTGACTGCTTTTTAATGTCAACAGCATCCTACAACTGATTAGAGGGTCTTCAGGGTGGTTGTTGTTACTGTCACAGTTTAGCACAAAGATTTTCCAGAAAATCGGCCTCCATTTAAAACGTAGGATGTTTTCAAAGAGGTAATGCTGTTTCCTGTGCAGCCATGTTTTAACAGGAAACACGTGAAAACACAAATCATTTCAATCAAGCAAAAACCTCTCTAGTAAAAACAGCATTGTGAAAACAAACCTCATCCCATGTGATTTATAAAATACTTTTGGGTAAACTAATTTGTGCAAAAAATCTGTATAATCTGTACAATAGTATGTGATAAATCCTTTTATAAAAAAAAAAAACACCAGATAGACTTATCACCACCACCAGCTTGGTAGTTTGATTTGATGTTTGGACAATAAAAACAAAACGTTCTTAGCTAACTTATTTATTTTCCTTTCATTTTTGCTTTACTTGTACAAATGCATATGTTGTATCCTGCAAATGTTTTGGCTTAGATGTGTTTGAAAATGAGTATTTAGATTCTGAATAATGCAAATCTCTTGCTAGAATCAAAAGTTTAGGAACCCAACACATATCCACACAAAGTCATAAACATTACTGTTAACTTGGATCATCTTAGAACCTCTGGTTTAGAACATGTTTATTGCTTCATTGTTACATTTAGTTTCATGTGCCTAGGTGTTATATGTATGTGTTATAAAAAAAAGTTTGGTATTACTACAATTTTTTTTCATGTTTTAGAAAATATGGTATTCATTCTTGTACAGTGAAACATCCAACAGTTTGAAAACAGTATTATACTGTAACAGCTTTTTCTTTTTGAGAATGATGAATTAAGAAATGCATCTCTGTTTGCCAAGATGCATTTTCTGATTATGTTCTTAATCCTTGCAGGGCAAGGTTCTCAGTTGCTGATTACTGTGCAAAAGTTTTAAGCCATCCAGAATTTATTTGTATTTGTTTCTAAAGAGCCAGACCTAGTCATTTTAAAGTAGTTCTCAGTAAAATACCTCTGGGCTTCCTGGGGGGTATTTTCTTGAACCCTTTAGGGTTCACAGCAAGAAACACAAATAACACTTCTTTGCATTTTAAAATATTTATTGGTGGCAACAAGGGTTAATCTTATATAAGGTAACAACAATTTATTAACAGTAAAATAATTCCAAGGTAAAACTATTGTGCGGTAAGAAAGTTGTAACTTTTTATTCAGATTTCCTTCACTTTTTGGTTTAAAAGGTTTTTAAAGTTTACTTTTATAGTACAAGTGTAATAAATGCAATGTTTGTCCAAGTTATCAAATTTGGTTACTTGCACTATAAAGGGTTAAACTTTTTTCTGTTCTTTTTACTGAAAAATTTTGTTTTATTTGTTTGTTTGTTGAACCACTTTGTAGTGATCTGGGATTCATTAACATGAAAAGTCACCTACATTTTTCTGTCTACATGCAAAAGAACACACCTTAACATGTATCAGAATCAGGTTTAATTGACCAATTATGTTACACACAAAAGGAATTTGGCTCTGGTTTCCATTTGCTACAGACATGTAAAGATAAAAAGATACAATTAAACTTAGTACACACACAAGATACATCTAACACTTTGTACGACTTGTTTATTTTTGAATGATTCATAGCAAACTCAGCAATCTGCAAGAAATAAACAACAACAAAATAAAAAGTCTAAGGTAAAGAACTGCACTCTAAAGACAAAAATTAAGCCAGTGTGCAGGAGAAAGTTTTAAATGGTGTTATCTTGAAAACCCTAGAGACAAAATTAAAATATTACTAAATGTTTGACTGCTTGGAAGCAAAATTTTAAAAGGATGGATCATCTTTTTGCAAAGTAGTCTATTTGTGTATTTTATCTTCTTACTGATAATGTTCCTGTTTTTTTTTTCTTTTTTTCTTTCTAGATTGTAAACCAGCAAGATTAAACATTCCAGCATGTTGTCAAAAAATCTATTTTCTAAGATCATTTTTTTTCTATAAAAATAAACATACTTTCACCCAACAACAAGTCAGAAAACAAGCACTTTAAGAATTTACAGGTGTACAAAATGTGTTGTATCAGTATTGGGCACATGCATCTTCATGTTGTAAATAGATTGAGTTTTGTTTTAATGTTTTGAAAAATTGTTGTTTGTGTAATTAGTTTTGTAAAGAGATGTAATATTGTGTAGTTCTGTTGTAATTTGTTTTAGAGGTTGATCAATTATTAAAATATTACTCTTTCTTAATGTTCATTGATCAAACCAATAAAGAGAGTTTAGAGTCATGGTCTGGGCCTTTTTTACTGATAAATTAATTTTTAATTGTACATGTGTTCAAATAAATCAAATCAAAAATACTTTATTAATCCCCAAAGGTAAATTAAATATTTTTGTAGCTCAGTTCTTCTTTAGGAAGCCATTGTAAAGGGTTATAGCTGTGAGCAGGGTTATTGCTGTGAGCAAAAATCTTATAACCTAATTTGTCTAATATTAACTGTTATTGTGTGTTATCGTGCCTCAGTTACATTGATCATTTAAAGTTCATTTGATATAGTCTGAATTTTTTGTCTGCGCTCCATTAACATGTCTGTTGTATGCGCTGGTCCTTGCGGAAATACTGACGTGTTCACACGACAAGTAGCTAGAGTAGCTAGCTAGGTAGCGCCGGGTAGAGACACAGAAGCCGTATCAGGTAAGTAAGAACTGTCATTGTTGATTTACGCTTTGATAATGAACGTAAATCAAATGTTGACGGATATCAAATATGTGGCTCAAATGTGAACGAGATTAAAATATTCTTGAACTATAAACGTGGTCAGTAGAGAATAATGTCTTTCTAAGCATGCTAACAGGCTAGCTGCAGAACCGCTGGTAGCGTAGTAACGTATCACAGGAAGTGAGTTGTCAAGTCTAAGGTGATGCTGGTAGTTGTAGTTCAAATACGTCCTTAGGCGCGACACATAAACGGAACACGAGACTTAACTGAACTACAATTTTTATTTGTCAGGCTTTAATTCTCTCTGTGTGAAGCTTCGGGAAATGTAGTTACATACGATCGTTAAAAGGCCGACAGAAGACAACCGAGGCTTTGAAAGAACTACATAACCCAAACAAATGGCCATTTGGGCCAAAGGGTAACGTACATTTACATGGCTAGTTAGCGATTTCTGTAGCTAATTTGTAAGCTAATGCAAATAATTCCAAATTATGTCAATGAATAAACGTCAGCACAACGTGTGACATCATTTATTTTATTTGAAATCTTCACATAATTTCCCAGCATACGTGTTTCAGAATTGGGGCCTGTCAGAAATGGTAACAACCTTAGTTTTGTTGGCTTGTAATTCAAAAAATGTTAGCTAACCACAACCAGGAACAGTTTTTCTCGATCTCTGATTGATTCTCTCTTGGTTGAGCTTAAATATCCAAAATAAAATACACTGTTATGCAAGGTTGTGGCAAAATGTCGCACTTGGTAATTAATATTAAACTTAAGTGGACATTGTAGTTTTGGTGTTTAAGATAAAAAAAGATGATAATTGAACGTTGTCAGAAAATGTTCTAGCCTCCATTATGGAACCTCTGATTAGATTTTAACATTTTTTTATTGTTATTATAAGACACTGAGTATTTCTTCTGTAATTGTTAACCAAATTCATAGATATAATAGATGTCACACATAATTGGTCATACATAGACTCAGCAACATCTGATGGCTGTAATTCATGACATCTGATTATTTGGACTCATTTCAGCTTAGTCTATCACATGGACTAAGCTCAAAATCAGTTTTTAAATTCATCCTGAATGGATAGTTCTATATATTAGCTAGATTCACTTTACTCTTAGTCCAAGTAGGTTTTTTATTTCATTTTGTGCCTTCAACCTTTTTGTTTCATTTTTGCTTTCTTTCCTTTTTCATTTGAATGACGTGTGTTGCAGTTAGATGTATATTAAATGCTTCTCTGTTGCGTCTTTTTATCAGAAAAGCCAGCTGACCTCTTTCAGTGTGACAGTTGATCAGAATATTCTTCTTTGGCAGGATGTCAGAAGGGGACAGTGTTGGGGAGTCGATCCATGGGAAAACATCTGTAGTTGCTTCCTTTTTCACAAGGATCGGACAGGTAATGTCACTACTTCTAAATGACCTTTTGTACCGTGTTAGTCATGTCCAACAGAAGTATAATGTTCAGGTCATTTTTGGTTTAGTCATCTATGGCTGTAGTTTTAGTGGAATTGTCAACCTGATTCTTTGAACAGGTCTATCAGTCATGGCTTGACAAGTCAACGCCATTCTCTGCAGTTCGATGGGCAGTCACTCTACTACTTACTCTTGTCTACATGATCAGAGTCTACATACTACAGGTAATGGTGTTGTTGCTGCTGCTGTAGTCAGTTTGTTTGTTTTGAAAATGACACTTTTCTGAACTATTTACTAAGTTATTTGGCACTTTTAATCCAAAGTATTAATACAAAAGATAAATATTCTCCTTTTGTTTAACTTATCAATCAGCCGTAGTTATCTTCTCTATTCATTGGTTCTGAGGATCTGTCCTGAATGCATTTTGACATACTTATTGTCTTGTTTTATTGTTTAGGGGTGGTATATAGTTACATACGCGTTGGGAATCTACCATCTCAACTTGTTCATTGCATTTTTATCACCGAAAGTGGATCCCTCACTACTTGACGAAGGTAAGTTGGCACAATGACGTCAGACTGTTTTTTTTTTTTCTGTACAGCTTTGGTGTTTACATCACAGTTGGGTTTCCTTTGTCCTGCTTACTTAATCTAGACTTTTAATTATTACTTGTCATCTTTCATGCCAATAGTAGCTTCATCCTGCAACCTATTTCTCTTGTAGATGAGGGCCCATCCCTTCCTACCAAGCAGAACGAGGAGTTCCGCCCTTTCATCAGGAGGTTGCCTGAATTCAAATTCTGGTAAGAGTCCAGCTGAGAGTCTGACCATCTGCTATGCTCTTTCACAAATTATTTTTTTCAGACTGACCTGTGTGACAAAAGATTGAATCCTGCAGGCGTCGTTTAGAAGATTTAGTTCTTAACAGAAACCAGAGATACATACACAAGAATTTGCTTGTGATGCCAAGAATTTTTGTTCTCATTTCCATTTATACAGTATGTGTAGGATACTCATAAATAGTTTAAATGTAAACTAAAGCAAAAGCAGTTTTATAAAGGTTTATTTTGAAGACCTTTTCTGAAAGGCTGAAGTTCAGTGTTTTAACATTTTTTTTAAGTTTCACTTTGGTCTTACCTGTCGTGACTATGAAAATTCTTGTTGTTTACTAGAACAGGAAGGAAGTAAATATGACTTACTGTCAGTCCTGCATCTGGCATTACCCTGGTGTTTCAAAAGATCATATCAACCTCTGTCAGTGTTTTATGTTCCTAAAATGTGAAAACCAACTGTTTACCAAATGTTTACTTACGATGAGAAGGATCTCATTCTGTTCCTGATGGTTTGTAGACACTTCCGTCATCTGGGTCATTCCTAATGAGACACTGGTTAAACCAGATTTACAGTCAGTTCTATGGAATATGTTGCAGACAGAGTTTACATTACTGCTTTTTGACTTCTGGTATGACTGTTGTGTTTATCTGGCGTGTCTGGAATCAGTTTTCTTCTCCTTCTCTTACAACACTTACTGACAATGAAAAGATTTTAATTAAATATTTTCTCCTTTTACACTTTGGTAATTGAAAATAAAAATTGATAATGTTAAGATGGCTGCGGACCCGGTCACATGATGTTCCTTGTTAATCTGGTTTTATTCAGATTGTATTTAGTTTTGTGTTTTTATCACTTGCCCTTCATGTGTGCTGCAATTTGACCGCCTTGTTCTTGTAAAAGTTTCAAATAGTTGTGTGTTTGTTTTGTGCTGCTTATATTTAGTCAGATTAGGGTGTGTATGGTAAAAATACTTCCTGGGGGATGTTTTATTTTCTGCATCGTCAGTCACAGATGTGGTTTTACTGTTTGTTTCCCACCAGGCACTCAGCGACAAAAGGCATCGTCATCGCCATGATATGCACATTTTTTGAGGCCTTCAATGTGCCGGTGTTCTGGCCTATCCTGGTGATGTACTTCATCATGCTCTTTTGCATCACCATGAAGAGGCAGATTAAGGTAAAACATGGCCTCACATTGTCCCTGCACTGGATTCACAATAACATTGAAAACAATGCAGTACAGATCAGACAGAAGAGGAGGCACATGTCTGCACATAAACTGTACAAACACTTAAAAACAACTGCATCAGTAACCCACTTCACTTTAGCTCAAGCTTTCAGCAGAACTGAGCACCTTCAAGCTTTGAAGATTTATTTAGTGATAAAAGCTGTTCAGATTTTTTGTAACATCATTGTTTAGGTGGTAAAAATGTGTTGTTAAACCTGTTACTAATTCTTTTTTTTTTCTCTCCTCTCCACCTTCTGCAGCATATGATCAAGTACAGATACCTCCCCTTCACACATGGGAAGAGGACATATAAAGGCAAGGAAGACACAGGGAAAGCTTTTGCTAGTTAAAAACTCCAATTTACCCTCCGTCTCTCTCGTTTGAATTGTTCCAGTCACAGCTAGTGAGAAGTGATGGAGATTAGAGATTTATTTTTCTTTGAAAGTTGGACAGTAACATGGAAGCATAACATGGAAAATTTGAGTTTTGATCCACAGTTCAGTGTCCAATTTATGCTGCGTGGATCAAAATATCAACTCGCCCATTAAACTTTTTGTTTATGACTGATCTGCATTTGTTTAACAGTACATGAGACTCAGTGCTGCCTTTTGCCTTTTTAACGCTACTAGTTTAGTTAATAGTCATCAAGAAGGAGCCAAACTAAAACAAAATGCAGTAAATTTCTTTTATTTTGCTTCTTTCATTGATTGTTAATTCATTATCTCCTGATCCTAATATGCCAATGTTCGATTCACTTATGGTTTCCTACTTATTTGTAACAAATTAAACAGTATATTGACAGTCAGTGAAATTTTGTTGCAAAACAATGTTATTAGATGTAAAATCTGGAAAAAAAGCCTCAATTTCAAATAATTACATTTTTGTGTGAATTGAAATGTGCTGCTTTGATTCAGAAGTGTCCTAAAGCAGTTGTTGTTTGTATTAAATGAAGATATACAGAAGTAACTGGTAACAGTTTAACTCCGTATATATTTATGAAGGACAGAAAAACACACTAGTATCAGAATTTATTCTATTCTGTACAATGTTTCAAACTGTTTTTGCTTAATTGGTAACGAAAGAAACATTTTACATGATTCAAGTCTCACTCTATTAGCAAATGTTAAAATAGGAAACTCTTTGATTATATTTATATCTTCACCCCCCCCCCATGACATCACTAAATCCCTAATTTGGTGTTACTAATCTCTATTGAATTGGTTCTTTCCATGTTATTCTAGACTTTAAGGAATTGGATACTGTGCTGCTGAAGACTTGTGTAAACTTTTTTTTTTTTCCCTCTTTTTATCATTTGGGGTCTGTCTGTGGGGGGACGATTTGATCAAATGAGGCCTGTGCATTTGCTTTATCTCAGATGTTTACATCGTTACCTAAAAAAAAATCAGAAAAAAGTTTTGTCCCTAAAGTCAACAATCAGTATTAAAGTACCGATACTGTCAGAGGTATATTTAAAGCAAACATAACTTTTTCCCATGGAGCTTTTCTCTTTGGAACATTTACCCATCTGTGTTCCAAAGACCAGAGTTTCATTAGCTTTTGTTGTCTGAACGTTTGTCATCTGCAGTTTGAAAGAAAAAAAGGTTAAATGAGTCATTCCAAGCAAACTGTTGTTTTCTTTCTTTTACAGACGAAACAGAAAAACCAAGAGCTTTTATGATAAATGAATGAAGTGGGTGGTGATTATACACTTTCTCTGAACCTTTTACTTTTCCTGTCACAATGTTGGGAATCTGTCATGAAAAAAACTGATCAAGACTGTAGGAGGGGATCAAAACATTTTCCTGTAAAAAGTTTGTGTTTCAAAGGGTTGTCTGGATTTGTGTATATACAGTATATATATATTTTAAAATATAATTTTTGCTTTGAAATCCTTCTTTTTCATCCAACCACATTGCTATTTACAAGTGTTAAAATTTATATCAGTTGAAATTGATGAAAGCCAAACTGATTAATTGGGTTCTAGAGCTGATAATTCTCATGTTGTTTTTTTTTCATAGATTGCATGTTTTGTTTTGTTTTTTTTCTTGTGCTACAGTTAAAAACTAAAACTTGATTTTAAAAATGTGTAATTTTTTTTCACTCCAAATGCTATTAAAGAGGCTGTGTCCCAATGGTTCAGTACACAATTGTCTCAGCATATTTTGTAACAATTTGTGGAGAACAAATGACATCTTAAAAAAAAAAAATTAAATAAAAATCATCTGGGCCCAATAAAATGAGATCTGCTCACTTTACAAGCTCACGTTTTAATATTATGTAAAAACTCAATAAGTAGAACTACTTACAGCGGGGAGCAAAGGTTAGGCTGGTTGAAATTGCAAGATGGATTCTCGCAAGATTTAGAGTTTTTGAAACCACGGAAATCCATCTTGTACTGCTCCAACTAAACCACCTGACTCAACTCCATTGGTGGTTCGGACCAGTCATGTGTTAGCATTGTGCTTTTGGGCGGGTGTTCAAGTTTGACAAAAAGTTTCAAGTTTATTTATTTATAAAGCGCCAGTTCATGACAAAGTCATTTCAAGGCTCTTCACAGAAAAATCAACCAATTAATAATAAAACATTTTCTATCTAAGGAGCAAGTATCAGCAAGTACCCTGGCAAAGCAAAACAAACATGGCCACGTCTATTGAATCTGTTTTAAGAAAATTAAGGCGATGTATTTGTTTAAGTATGTGCAAAGGTGTTAGCTTTGTTCATTTCTTGTGGCATGGGTTCTTGTAAGCAGTTGTGTAGAACACTGAAACTGACAACAGTTGCTCACAAAACAGAAGATAGTAAAGAGTTTTCAGGTGCCAATATCCTGCCAAATTGCAGTCAATCAGAAACAGTGGAAGTTAAAGCAAGATCTGGAACAAGAGAACTATCAGAACAGCTCGTAGAACTGTGAGAAAAGCAAGTCAAAACCCACGGTTGACTGCATGAAAGATCTGGCAGTCACTGGAGTTCCACTATAAAGAGATACTTCTATGTTCTTCATGGAAGAGTCATCAGAAGACAACCTCTTCTACGTCCTCATCACAAACATCAGCGTTTGAAGTTTGAAAATAAACGTATGGACATACCTGATGCATTTTGGGAACAAGTTCTGTGGACTGATGAAGTTGAAATCTAACTTTTTGGCTGGAATGAGCAAAGGTTTGGAGAAGAAAGGGCACAGAATTTAATGAAAAGAAAAAGCTGAATTAAAGAGAGGATGGCTTCTACAAATGTATAATGATCCTAAAACACCTCAAAATGGGGCGGGGCATGCTATAAATCCTGCAGGGTGCCCAAACCTTTGCAGATGCTTGTTTTTTTTTCTTTTTCCTTTTTCTGTTGTTTTCAGTGTGAACAAATGAAAGAAGATCTGACTTTTTAAATATGTTATAGGGATGTCTAATCTGTAATTTGAAAACTTTTCGAGATTGTTCCATCTTTCCTTGGCTTTTTTATGCACAATACAAATTTTTACCTGGGATGCCCAAACTTTTGATCCCATGTATTATACTTGCTATTTAAAGACACAACCGTGAGATCAGGATAAAGATTAATCCATGACAGTCACATCAGACTCACTCACACACTGCATTGTTTATTTTATGAGGACGGCAGCAGATGAGTTCAGGTTTGCAAGCCAAATTGGAAGTTTCATGGCAGCTCTTGTCATTTGTTCGTGGAAATTACCAGTGGAGCTCAACTATTTATCAAGCAAGTCACACCTGTTTCATAGATTAGCTCTGTTCTACATAGCCTGACAAGCAGCGACCGTACAATGAAAGTAATTCATACTCACTTGTGTCTGTTGGGAAGTTTTCTGCTTAATCTGACTGAAGTCATCTCAGTCTCCGAGTTTCTGTTGGATGGAGATTATTTACTCGGTGGACTTTTTGATATTCATCATGTTGATGGACCACTTGGTCGTAGCAGACCTGAAACCATCAACTGCTCAAGGTGGGTTTTTGACTTTGCTCGGTTCATTTTCAAGATTAAAATGGTAAACTTGGTCTCAAATAGAACAGTTTAAAATCCTTCATTAGCTCATCAACTACTGAATCATCACTTGTAAAGCACTTTAACTAGATTTTACAATCATGGGGAAAATAAATGACACTTGTTTTAGTTTAGCATATCAGGATGTAATAAAGAGCTGAAATTTTTTTTTCTAACTTCAGGTATACAGAAACACATTGTTTTAATTTGTTATTAAACAAAAACAGGCAAATTTGATAAGCCTCTGTAAAGGAAGGAATATTAGCAGTTTGTTGGTTTGAAGTACATAGAATGTCTCTGTATGTAAATACAGTAAAACTGTGGAAGGCCCTCATATGGTATACAGTTGGGGCCAAAAGTTTTGAGAACGACACAAATATTGATCTACACAAAGTTTGCTGCTTCAATTTTTAAGCCAGTAATGTGCATAAACTTCAATAAAAGTACCTGCTAAGACCATTTCAATAATCTTCACACTAACAGCTGAGAATGTTGACGAGCATGAGGCTGTAGATCGTTGTCATGCTGATTGAGTTAGAATAACAGACTGGATGTGTTAAAAGGAGGCTGATGTTTGAAATCATTGTTCTTCCTGTTTACCTAGTTACCTGCAAACAAACACCTGCAGCATCATTTTGTTGCACAAAAAATGCTTCACAGGCAGGATTATTGGTACTAAGATACAACCAAATCGCTATTTATGAGATCATCAAGAACTTCAAGGAAAGAAGTTAAATTGTTTTGAAGAAGCTTCAGAGACCCAAGAAAGTCCAGCAAGCACTGAATAATTTTTGGACCAGTTCCTGCAGCCTCCTGAATGCAGCCTCTTAAGAATCTTCATGGCCCATTTAAAAGCTCACATATTTTTCCAGGGACACCACAACAAAAATAGTTTGTTCCCAGAACAGCTGAAAATCACCTCATTCTCAAGATTTTATCAAGTTACTCATGTAGCAGTCGTACAAACTTCCTAAAGGAAACAGTGACCAAATCTTCTTGTTTACTGAGTGAATGGGAACATTACTAAAACCTTAATCTAACACTATCTTTCCTCTTTTCACAGTCATCCTTTCATTGAGTCAAGTTATCGGAGGTTTCAGCTGATGAGATTCTCTGTAGAAGAAATCAATAACTCCTCCACTCTGCTGCCAAATGTAACTCTGGGCTATGAAATATTAGACCTCTGCTCAGATGCACAGAATTTCCCTGGTATATTTGAACTAATTTCTGTTAATGGTTTCATCCAACCTTGGAATGAGTCGCTGAAGAATTTGTCTAAAATAATCGCTGTTGTTGGAAGTTACACAAGCACAGCGACGTTGAGTGTAGCCCCGCTCTTCATGATGGATTTCATGCCTGTGGTAAATTTCTCAGCTGTTCTAATGTGTGTTAAAATGTTTTAATCAGATAATTTATTTAGGGATGAACCAGCTGTTTGTCGAGTGACTGGAACCAATCTTCTGTTCAAATTGCTAGACTAGTTGTTGAGAGAGATTTAACCCACCACAGCAAAGTGATTAAAAAAATGCATTGGATGGAAGTTTTAAGAAAGTGAAAACCTTATTAACTAATATTTGAGAATTCTGGAAACTTCTTTCAACAGATCACTTATGGAGCTTCAAGTTCTGTCTTCTCAAGGAAACAAAACTTCCCATCTTTTCTGAGAACGGTGCATCCCAATAAGGACGTCATAGAAGCAGTTCTGAAGATTTTACAAGAATTCCATTGGCACTGGGTTTCATTTCTTTACATTGATGATGATTATGGTAGAGATGGCCAGGACCTATTTGTAAAGATCATTGATGACACTGAGATTTGTCTGGCATACACTAAAGGCCTCGATCGTGACACAGATTACCCGAAAGTGTTCCAACAGATAAAGTCACTTCATGTAAATGTCATCATTGTTTTTGCACCTGAATGGACTGCTGAAGCTCTAGTGAATGCTGCTATAAAACACAATGTCACCAACAAAGTGTGGATCGCAGTAGATGCATGGTCTTTACATAAACAGCTCCCAAAGGAAAAAGGGATCAAAAATATTGGAACTGTTCTTGGGATTGCTGAGCCAGAACTGACAATACCAGGTTTCAATGATTTCATCTATTCTTTTAAAGCCCAGTCTCAGCAAAAAAACACAGATCGAGGGAGATTTTGTGATCTGACCTGCAACTGCAACAATGTGACTGCTGAAGATATCATCAATGCCGATCCTTCTTTCAATTTCCCTGTTTACTCTGCTGTATATGCCATCGCCCATGCTTTGCACACTGTATTACAATGTGAGGATGGCAGTTGTAACACAAATATCAGAGTGAAGCCACAAATGGTAAGTATACAGAAAATCACTGCTATAATATTCCACAGCTAAGCTTATCAGAGGAAGAAACAAAAGTTTAATTGTTACAAACCAAACCAACTTTATCTGAAAGGCATCTTTAAAACAGCAAATGCTGTTTGTTTGTTTTTTTTCTTTTTTTAATCTGTGTTTATATTGTTAGGAAGAAGTTATGGAATTTATTAGTCACCCTAATTACACACTTCTGATACCCAATTAGAGCGCAGAGCTGTAACCTCTAAGTAATATGAATTTTGTTTGTCCCAAACAGGTTCTGAAAGAGCTGTGGAGGTCTAACTTCAGTCTTTTAAACCAAACCGTTCAGTTTGATGAGAATGGTGACCCAAAGTTTGGATCTTATTCAGTGGTGTTTTGGAACCACAGCGGTGACGCCCAGGTGGTCGGCTTTTATCGTTATTACCCAACTTCCCAGTTCTTCATCAACAAGACCAAAATCCTGTGGCATGAAGTTGAAAAGGTTTTTTGTTTTTCCTTTTCAATCAAAGATTTATGCAATAAAAATAAGAATATTGTTTTATTTGCTTCTCTAAAGAAAAAAAAGAAGGATATTTACGAATAAGCCACATCTAAATAAAAACATATATATTGTTCCATCAGGAATAAATTAGTAGTGGGCATAATTAAGAGGAATATGTAATTACAATGTAAATTAATTTCAGTAAACTCTTTAAATTGTTCCATTCAAATTTATAATGAACTTACCTTTTACTTTTCAGACAGATGAACATTTTGAACGGGTTCCTGTGTCAGTTTGCTTAAAAGAAGAATGTCCTGAAGGATATAAAAAAACTCAAGTGGGAATTCACAAATGTTGCTTCAATTGTACAAAATGTCCAGAAAAAACTTACATCAACAGTACAGGTAAATGTTAGTCTTGCTCTTCATCCTTTCATATGATAAATCTCAAAACTGAAATATTTCCAATGAAATATTTAGCTCTTTGATACTTGAACAGCCTATAAATATATACAGACTTTATCTGCAGCCACCTTTAACCTGTACCTTAAAGAGGAACTTACCCCTCCTCCAGATGACGTCCTTGTGCTGTCTTTTTTTAAAAACGCATCTAAAGAGGCTAGTCTGGGGAGCAGTGTACAGGCAGGGGGGTGGCAGGTTGGGCTTTGATTGACATGCCACACTACACACACAGCCAGCCCAGAGAGGGACAGATGAAAATGGAGGAAGTTGCTTCTATGGAGCCGAACGGTCCTGAGCCATATCATTTTGGGCTGATAATTTGCCCTGCAGTGGCTTAGCAGCATGGAATGATGCTCTTCTCTTAGTGGTACATTGTTGTTAGCCAGAGTGCTAAAGCTAGATTTAGTATTGTGTGACTCTGCCGTGTTGCAGAGAGGTACCTGAGTGCCTATATAAAAAGACCAGAGCATGATGAGAATATAACATGCACAAATCACATCCACACAATAACAACCACTGCAGTAAAATTGAAGTATTTGCCCTGATTTCATATTTTTTTTACTGATATTAGTTATTCCCTTTGTCATTGTTTTTTTAGCCAGTTGCTAATTCACCATGTGCAGCTTTTTGTTAAGATGCAGGAGACAATGGGGCGAGTGTGTCTGAGAGATGGTTTTATACCCCAGGGGGCGTGTCTTAGAGATGATGCCTGTGACGTGAAGATGGGAAAAGAATACCGCTTTCAACCAATCACAATTTTCAAATGCAGTAGCCACAGTTCAACCATATAAGAGCAGTACTAAGATGTTTTTAGACAAAAAAAGTTAGAACCTCAAAAGTTTACACAAAAATGTCAAAAAATGCCCAGAAACTGAAAAATTGCATTATTAAAGACTCACTAATACAGTTTCTAAGTTTTGGGGGTGATTTGCTCTTTAAAGTAGGACATTGAATGCTTTGTATTTGCATTTTTATTACATGTATATTAGTGTACCCACAGTACCACACTCCTTTTCTGTAATTTTATAGTTATAAGTTATTTCATTTGGCAAAAAGGTTTAATTAGTTCAAATCTTGTGCTTGTGTTTACAACAGAAAATCCCTACAGCTGCAGTGACTGTAAGGAGACAGAGTGGTCTAAAGAAGGAAGCACATCATGCAGGTTACGACTGGTGGAGTTCATTCCTTTTTCACATGGCGGCGCCATTGTGATGCTGATCTGGACCTTAGTGTTTGTGGGTCTCTGTGTAGCTATATCTGTTCTTTTTGCCCTAAACTACAACACGCCTGTTGTTAAATCTGCTGGAGGACCAATGTGCTTCCTAATTTTAGGTTGCCTCAGTTTGTGTAGTCTTTGTGTGTTCTTTTACTTTGGTGAACCTTCAACTGCTTCTTGTATTTTACAGTTTTTGCCAGTTTTGCTGTTCTTCACTGTTTGTCTGATGTGTTTTTTAGTACGTTCATTTCAGATTTTTTGCAGTTTTAAAATAACTGCTTTGTTACATAACTTTTTCAACTGGTGGATAAAATATCATGGACAGTGGGTGGTCATCGCTGTAGTTTTTGTCACTCAGGCTCTGCTACTTATTATTGGCTATTCAGTTGATCCCTCAAAGCCTCACAATGATACAGAGTCGTATCCAGACCAGATTATACTTGGTTGTGACCTAAATCCTAAATCAATCTCTGGCTCTCTGGTTTTGTTTACATTATTGTGCTTTCTTACCTTTTATTTCTCCTATGAGGGAAAAGATCTACCAAGGAATTACAATGAGGCCAAAGCTATAACTTTCTGCCTCTTGCTGCTGATCATCATCTGGACCATTTTTGGCACCACGTACTTGCTTTTCCAAAACAAGTATATTCAAATTATTAAGGCTCTGTCAGTGCTTTTAAGTCTATATTCTTTTCTGTTTTGGTATTTTGTGCCAAAATGTTACATCATTATTTTTCAACCTGAGAAAAACACACAGGAGTACTTCCAAAGCCTTATTCAAAGTTACACCAAAATAACCAGCCAGTAGGTCAATTATACATAATTATTTTTCAATCTGATGAAAAACACACAGTAACACTTCACTTCAACACTTCTCATTCAGAACTAAACAATTTGTTTTCATATGTATAAAATTGACCAAGGTTTAGGTTGGCCACATAAATACTTGTGAACCTTTGACCTGTCATTCACACAATTTTAATCAGTTTTTAATCAACTCCAGATTTTATTTGAATATTATTTTAGATTATACATAGTATTTCTGAAAAGTTCCAGTCGGGTTTCTTATCCTGCCATAGTACAGAGCAATTTTATGTTGATTTTTTAGCTGTTGACTCAGGCTTCTCTGCTATTTTAGTTCTTTTGGATCTAACTGTTTCCTTTGGCAAAGTTTTTGATCTTAAAACAGAACTAAATTACTTTTCCATTTTCATAAACAACCGTGTCTCAGACAGCCATTGCTCGAACCGGTGTTCTGTCGAAATAGGCTACCTGTCGAGATGTATACCAATTCCTTTTGCACATGTGCCGTTCCACCGTCTTGACTTCAATAAACAGATATATTGTTTAATTTCTGGTTCTATACTTTCCATAAATACATTTTACCTATCAAATAAATTCTCCCAGGTCAGGAACACTAAATATGATGTTATCATTACTTTCTTTGCATTGTCAGAGCAACAGGCAAATGTTTGGACACACCCAGAGAAGAGCAGTCTAGCTCTTAAACTGTGGAACAACCTGCTGCTTGACATTCAGACTGTTGAAAATATTCAGTCTTTTAAAACCTGTTTGAAAATGTACTATTTTACTTATTTTAGACCTTATTTTTATGTTTAAGTATTTGGGGGTTGTGTCATAGAACCCTCTTATTTTTATTTTTACTTTTTTTTATTGTTTCTGATTTGTGTTTGATTTTATTGTATGTATCTTGAGTATTTAATATAGTTTCTTGTTTTTTTTTACTTCATTTGTAAAGCGTTTTGATCAACTCTGTTGTTTTTAAATGTGTTGCATAAATAATTAAGATATTTCACATTATCTGCTAGTTTAAACCTAGTAAATATAATATTTTAAAGTTTTGGGGGAAATTTGTATTGATTATTTACAATTATCACAGCTAGTCAGGCATTTTAGAAATGGGAAATAAAGAGCCATTAAATGTATTTATTGATTATTATTTAAACCAAAGTCTCTTCTAAAACAGAAAATATATATGCATCAGGATTACTTTTATTTTCCTTTGACTCAAGTTAAAGCTGGAGTGCGTAACTTCTGTAACTTCTGTCGCCCCCTAGCGGAATTCTTGCGTCATTACAACAATAAAGCTGGCGCTTCCATATGACGTAAGGCCAACTGCCACCGCTTTATCTCTGCCATTGTGATTCCAACCGGTATCTGTCTTAATCAAGCTTCAAATTCAGTCTGTTTACTTTACCTGGCTCTATATTTGTTTCAATAAATATCATTTCATTGTTGAAAAAATCAAGAGAAACCAGTAAAATATAAAAATACTGGTAAAAAAAAAAAAAAACCTTCAGAGTTCAGGTTGGATTGTTTACAGGTTTGGTTGTTCACTTTAATCTACATTTAACAGTTTGGTGTTGAAATTTATTAGTCAGCTGTTGGGGCCACAATGATCTGTTTGTCTTATTCAGTGAATTTTTTCAGTTTTGACACGATGCAGAATCCTGCAGTCAGCTGCACTGATCTGACTGACTGAAAAACCGTTACACTGGCAAACTGACAGACACAAACTGACAGACACAAACTGACAGACACAAACTGACACAGATAGAAACAGAATCAGCTGATCAGCTGGAACTTCGGCGCTCTGGTTTTCATCTGGTGCGCATTTTATATTTTGACAGTGTGTGCGGACCTGCGGACCACTTATGTGCACCCCTGAACATCAGCCAGATCTCTTCTCTCCACCGAGGAAACGCGACGCCGATACAAATTCGCGTTTGCCTTCTCCTTCGGTCACTTTCCTTCTTAGCCAATAGTCCCTCTGCCGAACGTCCAGGAATTTTTTTTTTTCGTGGTAGGATCCACTTCCCGATAAGTATCTCTCGGCCGTTTATTTGGATTCTCCGCCATGTCGACCTTCCCGTTCTGCCGGCTGCTACGAGACACTGCGTTCTATTTTTTATTATTTTTCTTGTTGTGATGTAAAAGACGTAATTTACTGTGCGCCAGCACGGGAATGTCGCCGGTTGACATGCAAAGTAAAAATGAGATATATTGAAAAATACCGTGAGATGTTTGAGGAGCCGATCGGCTTAATCTGCATTGTGTCATCTCCTCTGATAGTGGCTTGGCTGAAACGGACATTCATGGACATGTAAAAGTTACGCACTCCAGCTTTAAATATGAAGTTGAGGTAAACTAAACTATTTAAAGGTTTGGACAGTCAATCTTTTCCTTAACCAGTGAAAATTTGTCATGAACATATTACTGCTTTGACTTCTTCACAATCTGATCATTCATTGCTTCATTAAAATGGTTTATTGGGAACATTTGGTGTCCTCTTCAATAAACTGAGACTAACTCTTGTCCTTTAATCTTACGTTTTTGATCATATTTCAAATCATTCTGCTGCCAAAGATGAATTTATGCAGAGATTATTTGGAAAGAGGATGTAGCATTTTAGCATAAGCCAAAATTATCTGGTTGAATGAATCAACTCATTTGTATATATTTGTATGTGACCTTATGCAAAAATATCAATGCACCCATATTACTGCTCTTCTCTAAAAACTAAATCCTCCTTTATCATTTTCACCATCATGGATTGACTTGAGCTCATCCAGCAAAAGGCAGAATGCACGATGAACACACGGCCAGTTTAAACAGACATGAGGAAAATCACCAGACACTCAAATTCAATCCTAGAATCTCAAATTAATCCAATAACATGCATGGTTTTGCACTGTATAGGAGGAAATTGGAAGACCCACAGAAAACAAAGGTAAACATGAAAACTCACACAGCCAAGTAAAACTTTTTTTTTTAAGTTTTTTATCTGAACAGTATCAATAAATGCATCAACAAACAGGTAAATGTTGCTGATTCCATAGGATTATTTTTAACTTTTATTTATAAATTACTTCATACAGTAGTTCATTAAGCTTTTATTACATACATTTTCCTGTATTTTTCTTCTTCCTGACTGAATAAAGTTGTACAAACTTTCAGAACACCCATTAGCAAAGAAACATAAAAATAACCACCTTATAAGGGAAACTGTCACATGTTGTGTGCATTTCTTCACAAGAAAAAATCATAATAAACATTAAACATGGAGTCAAATACAAATTGTCTGACCTGGCAGCAGATTTAGTGATTTTTGCATGCTGATTTGTAAGTTCTTATCCAGCAATTAGCTATGCATCAAAATCATCTCCCCTTCTTGGGAATGTTCCCGCCAGCTCAACCACCACAGGTGGTTTTTAGAAAAGGCTGAAGCAACTTCCATGCCAGCTCATGTTGAGAGACGCTCTGTAACTATGACAGATAAACAGGTTCTTGTTTATCTGTGTCTGCTGCCATGTCTTCTGTCTGTCCTGACTGGGGATGTCACCTCGTCAGAGTTCGAGTTGGACGGAGATTTTTTTATTGGTGGACTTTTTGATATTCATCATGTCAGTGGAACGCTTCGTCATGACAGACCAGAAACCCTCACCTGCTCAAGGTGAGTTTTAAATCTTAGTTGATGGTTTTTTAAGATAAAATTCATGAAAATTAAAGTCACGTTTGGATTTTGTTGTTAGCATCTTATAGATACAGTATGTCCTTCAAAATTAATCAAGAATGTATATCCTAAAGCAAGTTTTATAAAAACCTATATGTATTTTAATCAAACTGTTAAAAGACAAAATATTTCTGGTATTATCAAAGTATACAAAATAGTATTAAAACCTTAGTTTTATTTATAACATTATGTCTTCTTTGTCCACAGTCAGCGTTTTATTCTGTCAAGTTATCGGAGGTTTCAGGTGATGAGATTCTCCGTAGAGGAAATCAATAACTCCACCACTCTGCTGCCAAATGTAACTCTGGGTTATGAATTGTTTGACCACTGCTCAGACACACAGAATTTCCCTGGTATTTTAAACCTGATCTCTATTAATGGCGTTATTCAACCTTGGGCTGAATCAAGCAAGAATTCTTCTAAAGCGATTGCAGTGGTTGGTACTTACACAAGCACAGAGACACTGACCATAGCACCACTCTTCATGATGAATCTCATACCCATGGTAAATCTAAGAAGCAAATCCTTTCATATCCAAAACAAACCTTAATGTATTGTCACTGAACATAAAAAGTACTTATCTATTTATTTTAACAGGTCAGTTACGGAGCTGCCAGTTCTATCTTCTCAAACAAAAAGAATTTTCCATCTTTCTTGCGAACAGTGCATCCCAACAAAGATGTCATAGAAGTGGTTTTTAACATTCTGCAAAACTTCAACTGGCGTTGGGTTTCGTTCCTTTACAGTGATGATGATTATGGACAAGATGGCCTGGACTTGTTTGTGCACAAAATTAAAGATACAGATATCTGTCTGGCATACACCAAAGGCCTTACTGAAAACACTGATTACCCTCAAACGCTCAAAAACCTTGAGTTACTGAGGGTGAATGTCATCATTGTTTTTGCACCTGAATGGACTGCTGAAGCTCTTATTAATACTGCCATAACACACAATGTCACCAACAAAGTGTGGATTGCAGGTGATGCGTGGTCCTTACATAAACAGCTCCCAAAGGAAAAAGGGATCCGAAATATTGGAACTGTTCTTGGTGTTGCTGAGCCAGTATTAGCGATACCCGGTTTCAGTGATTTCATCTATTCTTCTAAAGCTCGGTTTCAACATGAAAATAAAAATGAAGAGACCTTTTGTGATCAGACCTGCAACTGCAACAATGTGACTGCTGAAGATATCATCAATGCCGATCCTTCTTTCAATTTCCCTGTTTACTCTGCTGTATATGCCATCGCCCATGCTATGCACACTGTATTACAATGTGAGGATGGCAGTTGTAACAGAAATATATCAGTGCACCCACGACTGGTTAGTATACAGGAAATTAAAGTTGTCTACTGTGTCACTATTTTCTCAGTTGATCATTATTATTATTGTTATTATGTATTATTGTTGTACTAAAGTAATGTGTGAACTGTTACTGCTATAATATTTGACAGCTGAAACCCGCTTTGCAACTCACCTCACTATGACTATATAAATAATTATTTATATATTCTGAAGACTCATGTTCATAAGTTTGATGGTCTGGTTTGTAATATTTCATCTTTAACTCTAATGTCTAGTGTAGTAGTATCTATAGAGTCTAGTACAGTCATTATTATGTCCATATGGCAGTTTACAAATAGTCAATCTTTTTTTTTTTTTGCCAACAACAGATTCTAACAGCGCTGAAGAAGTCCAACTTTTCACTTTTAAATCAGAGGGTCCAGTTTGATGACAACGGTGATCCCAATTTTGGATCATATTCCATAGTTTTTTGGAACTACAGTGGTGATGCAGAGGTTGTTGGATTTTATAAATTTCACTCATTCCAGTTCTACATCAACAGCTCTAAAATCCAGTGGTATACACATGAAAAGGTATTTTATTATAATTATCATCATTATTATTGTAGTTTTTTTTTTTATCTTATCCTATTTATTTATTATGAACATGTTATACTAGGATATGTAAGAAGACTCATCTAAATTTCAGCACAGGGATTTAAATGTATTTTTCTGCTTGATACATATAGGCACCTGCATCATTTTGTTCCCCAGAATGTCCTAAAGGATATGCAAAGAAACAGGAAGGAATGCACATATGCTGTTTCAGTTGTACAATTTGTCCAAATGGAACGTATATCAACAGTACAGGTAAATACCAACACAGTATATAAAATGTGTAAAAGTAGTTTAGTCAGTCTGGCTTACATTTAAGCTAATTATTAGATTCTTCTTTATTCTTTTGACATCTCAGTTCGAAGGGTCAAAAGTTAACTTTGTTTTAATAATAATGTTTTCTTACTCTTGTCAAACTCATATAGTTGCATGACCAACATTGGGTTTATATGATTTTTTTTAAAATACAATCATGTCAAATTGTTTGCAATTTCAAAATTTTTACTTGTACAATGACTCTGATATAACATGCTCATGTACTTCATATTAATGGCTGTGTTGTTTCTCTGAGTTAAAACTTGGAGGTTGAATGTCCTTTTCACATTGAGTAGACACAACTGGAAAGGCTTTTAATTTGCCTTTGCATTTACCAAAGAATCATAGTATTACTCTTGTTACAACAACATTAATAGTTCGCCCAAACTCATCGGAGTAGTATGTGCACTGTTACAGATTAATGGTAAACCTCTGTTATTTGATCTTTGTTGTAAAACAGAGGATCCCTACAACTGCATCGACTGTAAGGAGACAGAGTGGTCTGTAGATGGAAGTACTTCATGCAATCAACGGCTGGTGGAGTTCATACCATTCACAGATGGTGGAGCTATAGTGATGATCGTTGGCGCCTGGATCTTCGTAGGTCTGATTCTAGCTGTGTCTGTTCTCTTTGCTATCAACTATAACACGCCCATCGTCAGATCTGCTGGTGGACCAATGTGCTTCCTAATTTTAGGCTGTCTCAGTTTGTGTTGTCTTAGCGTGTTCTTTTATTTTGGTGAGCCCACCACTGCTTCCTGTATCCTGAGGTTTTTACCATTTCTGTTGTTCTTCACTGTTTGTTTGGCATGTTTCGTTGTGCGTTCTTTTCAGATTGTTTGCATTTTTAAAATAGCTGCAAAGTTCCCAAACCTTCTCAGCTGGTGGAAGAAATATAACGGCCAATGGTTGATCATCACCGTCTCATTTGTCATTCAGGGACTTTTATTAACTATTGGTTACTCCGTTGCCCCCCAAAATCCTCACAATGACACCGTCTCATTCACAGAAACCATCATACTTGGTTGTGACAATATCTTTGAAAGTATAGCTGGTCCTGTGATTTTACTGTCATCATTGTGCTGTCTCAGTTTTATTTTCTCCTACATGGGAAAAGACCTCCCAAAAAACTACAATGAGGCCAAAGCGATAACCTTCTGCCTTCTTCTGCTGATCCTCACATGGATCATCCTGGCTACAGCAAGTATACTTTACCATGGAAAACACATCCATACTTTTACTGCTTTAGCAGTACTCTCCAGTCTGTACTCTTTTCTGTTGTGGTATTTCCTTCCAAAATGTTGCATCATCATTTTTCAACCCCACAAAAACACACAAGAGCACTTCCAGGGTCTCATTCAGAACTACACTAAAACATTTAGCCAGTAGATTTATCTAAATATTTCCTGCTGGAGACACAAAAGTAAAGTTCTTCTTTCATTAGAAAGTTATTTTCACAAATACTCTGAAATGTTGTAGAACCTTTCTGGCATGTGGGATTTTATGTTATGTCAAAGTAAGACAGTCCTCTTGTGTGGCGGCAAATTTTAAGGAGCTTTACGTTTGCTTTAGGTTTATTAGCCTGTTGTAACTTGTGTGAATCTATTTTTTTTTTTTTCATTAGGACTTGTATCTTGAAATTATAATTTGTGCTTCTTGTAGTCTCATATTTTACTTGTGTTCTTGTATGATTCCATTATAGTAAATTTGTCTTTTTGATCAATAAATATTTGTAGTTAGTTGCAAAGTAACATATCTATATTCAATATATTGTGATCTGGCTTTGAAAGTTCCCCTCAGCTTTGTACTCATTTCATTTTTACTCAGTAAATACTATTTAATAAACATGTCGTGTGTATGTGTTTTTTGTTTAACTATTAAATACGGAAGCAACATGTGATCATAGAAAATCAGGTATTAGTTTAGGTTAAAAATGTAAATATATTTGAATCTATTTGTTCTGAATTCTGAAACACCACTACATCAGGGCATGACAAAAAATAAATGCCTACTTGCTTGTATTCAGGCAAAAACAAAACACAAGTACTAGTATTTTGTTTTAGAGATGCAGTTTTTACAATATTTAACCCTAAAATAATCAAAGATCAAACTTTCTCCTTCTTAATATGCAGTATATTTATTTAGTTTAGAATATGGATCATTTTCACTTTAACTGCATTTTTTTCATGATCAGAATTATACTTTTTTTTTAAAAAAGTGGACAAATTAGTCACAATTTCTTCATTTGAATTACAACATGAATATTTACAGACTTCATGTGTAGCTAGACAACAGCAGATTTTTTTGCCACTTTTTTCCTTTGCAAGACAGGTGGACAGACAGACAGACAGACAGACAGACAGACAGACAGACAGCTCATGTCTTTGGCCCCTGAGTGATTGCAAATGATGTTGCATATAAAAAGGCTGTGTGGCTAAACATGAAGTCGTGCAGAGCTTATTTGTTACAGGATGTTGCATTTTACCATAAAGACACCTGCTTTGACAAACCAGATCTTTTGTGTTTATTTGCTTCTCACCACACGCAAACTTACAGGAGCAACTTTTGCTGTAATTCACTGCGTCATTATTAACTCAAAAAGGGAAACAAATCCAAGTATTTCAGCTCTTCTGTGTAAAATCACCTTTTTTTGTATTTAGAACAATATAAATGCTTCTTTGTTGGGTTTTCTTTCTAAATTAGATTTGTTTTCTGATTTTCTAAATTAAAATGACAATAATTATAAGTTGCACTCTGATATGTTCATTTTCATCTGTACATACATAAAGCAATTTCAAATTTCCTGCATCTGCTGCATATATAATATTAAGACAACAATTTTAAATGAACCAACAACATTTTGAAAATCTGTCACTGTCTGCTTGTGGATTCTCTTGTCACTCAGGAGGAACACAAAGTTGAGAGACAGTTGTGTTTTTCCTGCCATCACAAATGAGGTCAAAGGTTAAAGTCATCCCCATCATGTCTGACTGATATGCTTGTCCCATAGAACTAGATTACATTTATTAACAGGTTGTGCACATCTCCTTGTGAATGGCTTTGATTTTGATACATTATATTATTTTGAAAAATTGAGGAGTTACATAACTAAATAATGCAAAAACCCTTGCTTTATAGTTTTATTTAAAATCTCACCTAAAATTATGCAAACATTGGTAGAGTTGTACATGACAAGGTTATTTTTCTTAATGAACATAAATATTAATATTCTGTTGATCTTTCTTTGATTTCTCATATATTAAAGAACCCTCCAGATAAATTTAGATATAAAAAAGCAGGTATATTTGATGGAGAGACTCTTGACAACACGTCTGTTTGCATACTCATTTGTGAAATGTCTTCCAACCATTTAAAAACAAAAACATGTATATAAGTCACCTGAAGTCATGCATTAAAATGTTCATGGAAATGAACACTAGGGGTTTGCCATTCTAAGAAATGCACTGCTTGAAAGCAGTTGTTAATCCCTTAAATTCATATTAGGCTGGTGAAGTGGGATTATCTGAAAATGGGACGTTTTCTATTTTTATTCAATCTTCTGGAAGTACTTCTACATTCCTTGAGTCAATATTCTATCACAGCTGAGTTTCATCTGGACGGGGATTTTTTAATAGGTGGATTATTTGATATTCATCATGTTGATGGTTCTGTTTATTTCAGAAGACCAGAAGCCATCGACTGCTCTCGGTAATTATTATAATAAATTATGGTTGATAAGGTAAAACCAAAGACAATGTCATTTTTTGCAGCATTTTACCTTAAATTGCTGACTGTAGGACTTTTATTACAGCTGTAATTATTCTATTTAGTTACTGTATTAAAATCTGTTGTAAGTTGTTGTTTAGGTTTTATTAAGACTTGTTGATTCAGTTCAAACGTTTCTGTTATTTTTTAATCACAGTCAGGTCTTCAGTCTGCCGAGTTACCGAATGTTTCAGCTGATGAGATTCTCTGTAGAGCAAATCAATAACTCTACCAGCCTGCTGCCAAATGTATCACTTGGCTATGAAATATTCGACTTCTGCTCAGACACACAAAGTTTCCCAGGAGTCTTGAATCTCATCTCAAAAAATAGTTTAATCCTGCCATGGGGTGAACCAAACCAGAATCTGTCCCATGATCCCAAAGTGATCGCTGTGGTCGGCCCTTTTACCAGCACCGACACGCTGGCCGTGGCTCCGCTATTCATGCCTCTTCTTGTTCCTGTGGTAAGTTCATCATTTGGGACACTTTGGAAGTTATCAGTTTTTATTATTTCACAAAAAAAATGCATGTTTAAATTTTTTATTTAATTTAATTCATTGTATGTCACAAATCAGTGACAGTTTTATTTTCTGTCCACAGGTTAGCTACGGAGCTGCTAGCTCTCTCTTTTCACAGAAAAATACATTTCCATCATTTCTACGAACAGTGCATTCCAACAAAGAAAATATTGATGTTATCATTGCCATCTTGATGCACTTTAACTGGCGCTGGGTTGCCTTTCTTTACAGTGATAATGACTTTGGAAGTGACGGACTGGAGCTCTTCAGGAGCAGGATTAAAGATACAGATGCCTGCCTGGCTTATACAAAAGGCCTCGGTGACAGAACAAACTATGTTCAAGTATTTAAACAATTGGAAGAACAGAAAATACACACTATTGTTGTTTTCACTACCAACTTGGATGGCGAAGCTCTTATTGAGTCAGCAGTACAATTAAATATCACTAACAAGGTTTGGATTGCAGGAGACACTTGGTCTTTAAACCAAAAGCTCCTCAAAATGAACGGAATTGAGAATATTGGAACAGTTCTTGGGGTGTCTCAGTCAGTGGTGCCGATTCCTGGTTTCAAGGATTTTATTTACTCTACCAAAAGTCAGATGCTCAGTCAAAATAATATATTTTGTAATCAGAACTGCAACTGCAGCAATCTGGTTGTAGAAGATCTCCTTTCTTTGGACCCGACCTTCTCATTTCCTGTTTATTCTGCTGTGTTTGCCATTGCTCATGCCTTACACAGTGTCCTGCAATGTGAAGCTTTAAAATGCAACACAGATAACAAAGTATATCCATACATGGTAAGTATGTTAGTAATTACTCAAGTTAACATTCTTTTTGATCATTTTTCCCAACAATAACAGCTTTAACATTGACATCACTTAGTGCTTTCTTCATTTTAAGGGAGATTTTAACAACCCGTTTAATCCCTATGAATTTAAAATTACAAGCAGTTACCTTTTTTAACCCACGACAGGTTCTAGAAAAACTGAAGAAGTCAAACTTTCAACTTTTAAATGTGAGTATTCAGTTTAATGAGGATGGAAACCCAACGTTTGGATCATACGTTGTAGTTTTCTGGAGTAAAAATGGTGATATACAGGAAGTTGGTCGTTATAAACACTACCCGACTGTCAGTTTCTACATCAACAGCACCAAAATTCAGTGGTACACCCATGATCAAGTATGTTTTTTCTTTTTTAGGTATTTAGTAATATAAACTGAATTGTTTTAAATTTATAAAATCCATCCATATTTATAAATATTTGGTTTCATTTGTGGCACTTTTCTTGTTTGTGACTTGTTATTCTTTTTTTTTTCTTTCTTGCTGATTAAATGTGTGAAGGTGCCGATTTCACGGTGTTCTCCAGATTGTCCTACTGGATTTGCAAAGACACAAACTGGTATCCATAAATGCTGCTTCAGGTGTAGAGTTTGTCCAAATGGGACATATATCAACACCACAGGTACATGGAACGTTTAGCAGAGGACAGACAGTATTGTTACAAGAGAATTTTATAATGATCTGTTCTTATATCTTGTAAAACAGATGATCCCTACAACTGCATCAATTGTAAAGAGTCAGAGTGGTCTGCTGGAAGAAGTACGTCATGCAAACAGCGGCTGGTGGAGTTCATACCATTCACAGAGGGCGGAGCTATAGTCATCATGATTGGCGCCTGGATCTGCGTATGTCTGACTCTAGCCGTTTCTGTTCTCTTTGTCATCAACTACAACTCACCCATCGTCAGATCTGCTGGAGGACCAATGTGCTTCCTAATTTTAGGTTGTCTCAGTCTGTGTAACATTAGTGTTTTCTTTTATTTTGGTGAGCCCACAACTGCTTCCTGTATCTTACGGTACTTACCTTTTCTTTTATTCTACACTGTTTGTTTGGCATGTTTTGTTGTGCGCTCGTTTCAAATTGTTTGCATTTTCAAAATGGCCATCAAGTTTCCCACGCTGTACAGCTGGTGGATGAAATATAAAGGACAGTGGCTGCTCATAACAGGGGCGTTTCTCACTCAGGTGATTCTACTTATTACAGGTTATGGTTATGGAACTCCCAACCCTTACCACAATACACTGGCCTATCAAGACAGAATCATTATCACCTGTGACATTAACATCGCAGCATCCTCAGTTTGTGTGATTTTACCTTTGATATTGTGCTTGCTTTGCTTTATTTTCTCCTACATGGGAAAAGACCTCCCAAAAAACTACAATGAGGCCAAAGCGATAACCTTCTGCCTCCTTCTTCTGATCCTCACATGGATCATCTTTGCTACAGCAAGTATACTTTACCATGGAAAACACATCCACACATTTAATGCTCTGGCTCTGCTTTCAAGTCTTTTCTCCTTTCTGTTGTGGTATTTTCTCCCAAAATCCTACATTATTATTTTTCAACCTCATAAAAACACACAGCAGTACTTCCAAGGTCTCATTCAGAACTACACCAAAACATTTAGCCAGTAGCTGCATTTCACTTTGTGTTGCTGAACACAGAAGAATTCTACAACTCAACATATGATTTTATTGTTTATATGTTTGATTATTGTTTTTATTTTGAAACTTGACCTCATGCAGATGAAAATGCTCCGTCAGTTTAACTGATCGATTTATCATTTTAGCTCTATTCTTTAGATTTTCATGTGTGTTTTCAGCTTCTAGTCTTTTGTGAAAACATTGAATTATTAACACATTTCTACACTCTGACTTTTTTATGCCCTGAGATAATTTATTGGCATTTATAAGCAGCAAAATCCAATAAATTAAAGCAAAAAGAGGGTCCTGTATATCTTTTCTTCCCCAAATTCAGTGTGTAACCTGACCTTTAGGACATGCTGGACACAAATCCTTTCTAACTTAATAACTGTAAATTACAAAATAAAGTTCTACAGACTTTACTGAAAAATTCCTCAGAAATACTTTGTCTCATGTTAAAAGGTGTACGTCAACATTCTGGAGTCTGATGTTTGTTTTCTTTATAGCAAACCTCCACTAGATGGCACAAAACACAAAGATATGATGAGAAGCTAAATGTTGAGCACTGAATCAAAAAAAAAAAAACACAGGAAACATATTTTTGAAGATTTCCCCTTTTTGCATAGATTTTGTTTTGCATTCTTCCTGCAAAATATTTTAATTATTATTGATAATGTATATTAGTATATTTTGGTACTTCTTTATTCAATAATCAGATTTTTATATGTGCGGTTAATGCGACACATATTGGGATGCCACCATGTAAGATGTCGAACTGATTGATCCTAAATCTGGTCGAAAGGGGAAGTTGTTTGTCGCATTCAGAAGATTTTAACGGCATCTGTGATGTTTTTATTATTCTGGTTGGTTATGACATCACAGCTACGCTTTGACTACCTGCGTTATACATCCTGCTATTGTGCAATAAACTGTCTCAGTCTATATTTTGTCTGATGAAGGTGATCACAGCTAAGATCTTGTGCAGCATGTTTATACATAATTTCATGTATTTATTTATTTATTTATTAACGTGGGGGGGGTAACAGAAACAAAACAGAACTTCTGCATGGGCGGTTGTTTTTTCTAGTTCAAGCTTCAGCAACATTTATACATTAAATAAAATGCATAGTTCTTAATTTTGTTTTTTAATATCGTTGTTGTTTTAATTACTGACTTTTTTATTTATCTGACTTTTTGCAAGAATATTTTCATTTGTTATTAAATTACAGTTTTTATGTGATCTAATGAGAAACAGACCCGCTTTACGTGGAAACAGTTCCCTCCTTGTCTTGCTGAGGATGTTTGAGTGTGATACGTTCTGTGGTCTGTTCATCTTTTCAACATTAGTCCAAAACACTATTTCTCAGTTCAATATAACAGTTTAGGCATGAAAGGTGGTGCGCTATATGCTATATGCTAAATTCTTGAACTTGTTTCCTTACTATGCATTAAACATGATTGTTGTTGAACCATTGGCATCATCAGTTTCAGTGCTTTTGCATTCTAATTTGTGAATTCTCCTTCAACCATTTCTCGGTATGCAATTTATCGTCACCTGCATGGAAATGATCAGGCTTTTTTATTACTAGTGTCTCTCAACTTTCTAAAAGTAAAGTCAAATCCCTTTAGAGTTTGCATCAGACTAGTTGGGACTAATAACAGGGATGAAATATGTTCTTGTTGCTATATGTGTTGTGGGAATTTTTCCACATGTCGTTAGCAAATGCGCCATTCCGACCTCAAAGTTTCATCTGGATGGAGATTATTTATTGGGAGGATTTTTTGATATTCACTCTCTTACTTTACTTCAACATCAGCAAAGGCCAGAAACCATCGACTGTTCCAGGTGAGTTTATGTTACAGTGTGAAAAGAAAATGAAAAGCAGCTTCTTCTTTAATTAAAATCAATCACTTCAAATTTTTACTTTACAAAAATGTTTCAAAAATAAAAAAAAACTATGGAGGATTTTCTAGCTTTTAACCAAAAACAATAATATTTAATAGTGAAACTGTGTCATTTCTGCTGTTCTTTCTCTCCCTCTCTAGTCAAACTTTCCTCGTTCCAAATTATCGGAGATTTGAGTTAATGAGATTTACTGTGGAAGAAATCAATAACTCAACCAGCCTGCTGCCAAACGTCACTCTTGGTTACAAGATATTTGACCTCTGCTCAGATAGATTCAGTTTTCCGAGTGTTTTTAACCTCATTTCAGTGAATGGTTTGATTTATCCCTGGGCCAAACCAGACAAGAACCTGTCCAATGTGTTTGCAGTTGTTGGACCGTTCACGAGCACTCAGACTCTGACTGTAGCTCCATTTTTTATGGTGGATCTTATTCCTATGGTAAATTTACCACTGCTATGTTTTCCACCAAATATTATTGGGGTGATTTTGTTAAATTTAAGAATTTTATTGTGAGAAAATGACTAAATGATCTATTCATGTCTTTCTAACAGGTCAGTTATGGAAGTTCTAGTTCTATTTTTTCTGAAAAATATAGATTCCCCTCTTTCCTACGAACAGTACATCCTAATCAGAATACCATAGATGTGATTGTCAACGTTCTTCAGCACTTCAACTGGCGCTGGGTCGCTTTCATCAGCAGTGATAATGATTTTGGCAACGATGGACTGGAACTGTTCAGGGAGAGAATTAAACTCACTGAAATCTGTCTGGCATACAGCAAGAGCATCAATAAAAATATTGATTACTCACAAATGTTCGACCAGATGGAGGCACATAACATAAACATCATTGTTGTTTTTGCACCAAAATTATTTGCAGAATCTGTCATTGAAGCAGCAATTCGACTGAACGTTAGCAACAAAGTGTGGATAGCAGACGAGGGATGGTCTTTAAACAAACAGCTTCCAAAGAAGAAAGGAATCCAAAACATTGGAACTGTACTGGGCGTGGCTCAGCCAGTAATCTCAATCCCTGGTTTCAGTGATTTTATCCTTTCTACTCACAGCCAGATATCTTGTTCAGATGCAGCACAGGAAATGTTTTGTAATCAGGTTTGCAACTGCAGCAATCTGCGTGTTGAAGATGTTCTCGCTGCAGATCCAACGTTCTCCTTCTCAGTTTATTCTGCTGTATATGCCATCGCTCATGCGTTACACAACACTTTGAGATGTGATGCTGGTACATGTAGTAACATTTCAGTGTACCCATATATGGTAAGTACAAACACATTTTGGCTGGATGAGTTGGTTTACAAAGGAAACTTAATATCATTACTCAGTTGTTTTGTGTAAAATTATAAAATCCAACACTAAGTACAATTTATTTGCATAATTCCTTATGTAGGTTTTTCAGTCTGATAAATCACATTATCTCTATTTGGTTAAAAAAAACATCAACCTGAACATTGTTCATGCATGCTGACAACTGCCTTCTTTTATTTTTTACATCATATCAGGTTCTAGAAGAACTCATGAAGTCCAATTTTACTCTGTTAAACCAGAGAGTTCAGTTTAATGAGAATGGAGATCCCAAATTTGGATCGTTTTCTATAGTTTTTTGGAACCACAGTGGTGCCGCACAGGAAGTCGGCTTTCATCATTTTCACCCAGCTGTGGAGTTCTACATCAACAATTCCAAAATTCAGTGGAGCACAAATGGAGAAGTAAGTAGATTCAGTTATTCTTTAAACATCACAAAGAGAAACGAAATGTTGCAGTAGCTATTTTTTTCTTAACAGAGTGATTTTAGAGGGTTTTAACTGTAACCGTCTCTAATGACTCTGTTAAGAAAAAAAAGCTTCATTTAAAAAAATAAATAAATAATAAGTTTTAAGGTTAGATGTAATTGTAAAGAGGTTAAACTTAGACTGTAGTTTTAAACCTGTGTGATGATTATTTATACCTTTGATGATGGGATGTTGTACATTAAATTCATATTTATAACAATGTTGTAAATATGTGTCATCCGCTTTTGCTCTCTACAATATCCTCGTGTCTTCCATTGTTCTTTATTTATTTACTATAAATTGTCTTGTACAGGTGCCGGATTCATTTTGTTCTCCAGAATGCCCAGCAGGTTCTGCAAAAAAACAAATCGGAATCCATCAATGTTGCTTCAGTTGTGAAATCTGTCCCGCTAAAACGTATGTCAACTACACAGGTAAATCATTCTAAGACTGTCTNCAATGTTGTAAATATGTGTCATCCGCTTTTGCTCTCTACAATATCCTCATGTCTTCCATTGTTCTTTATTTATTTACTATAAATTGTCTTGTACAGGCGCCGGATTCATTTTGTTCTCCAGAATGCCCAGCAGGTTCTGCAAAAAAACAAATCGGAATCCATCAATGTTGCTTCAGTTGTGAAATCTGTCCCGCTAAAACGTATGTCAACTACACAGGTAAATCATTCTAAGCTAGGGTTCTAAGAGGTAAAATAAAAACATTTCACTGACTTTGAGAAATCATTTAGGCAAATTTGATGAAATCTTGAAAATGTTCAACAGTAACCAGTTTTTAACTAAACTGAACTAGTTTAATTTAAATTATATTTGCAAAGCATCAACGTCCTTTTGAGTGACTAAAAACAAGATAAAAATATGTTCAATAACCTCAATAAATTTATACATAGTGAACCTCAACAAATATAAATTCTGTAATACTAAATTACTTAATGTATGTGTCCCTTTTCTTCAGTCAGTGAATGGTGCTTTACATTATAAATATGTTAACGTACCACTAATTCATAGATTTTAGTTCTAAACCGCAGAAATTTAATTGTACAGAGAAATTCTCAAAAACAGGAAGCTAATTTATACCTGTTCAATTACAAATCAAGTATTGATTGTCTTTACTTTCAGCTCACAACTATGAAAACACTGCTTGAGAATTGCTACTCAGGGCTTATAATACTGTACAACATTGTTGACATGTTGATAATACTATATTTTATTTGAAGTACTTTAACATGCCATTGTACCCTGAAACTAACTTGACTGTCTGCATTATAAAACAGAGGATCCATATAAGTGCACCAGCTGTAAGGAGACAGAGTGGTCTGCAGCAGGAAGCACATCGTGTGAACAGCGGCTGGTGGAGTTCATACCGTTCACAGAGGGCGGAGCCATAGCAATCGTGGTCTTGACCTCGTTCTTAGTGGGTCTGATTCTAGCTGTGTCTGTCCTCTTTGCCATCAACTATAACACGCCCATCGTCAGATCTGCTGGAGGACCAATGTGCTTCCTAATTTTAGGTTGTCTCAGTCTGTCCAGTATCAGTGTGTTCTTTTATTTTGGTGAGCCCACAAATGCTTCCTGTATCTTAAGATATTACCCATTTATTTTGTTCTACACTGTTTGTTTGGCATGTTTTGTTGTGCGATCTTTTCAGATTGTTTGCATTTTCAAAATAGCTGCCAAATTTCCTAAACTCCGAAGCTGGTGGACTAAATATTACGGACAGTGGCTGCTGATCGCTGGAGCTGCTGTCACTCAGGCTCTGGCACTTATTATTAGCTGGTCTTGTGATTCTCCCAGACCTTACAATGAAACATTATGGTACCAAGATCAAATTATACTTAGTTGTTATTTGGATCTTAAAGCAACATCTTGTTCTCTCATGTTGCTTTTCTTACTTGGTGCTCTCTGTTTTATTTTCTCCTACATGGGCAAAGACCTTCCTAAAAATTACAATGAAGCCAAAGTGATAACTTTCTGCCTCCTGCTGCTGATCCTCACATGGATATTGTTTTCCACTTTATTTTTGTTGTACCGTGGAAAGTACATAGAAGCGTTTAATGCTCTAGCTGTGGTCTCCAGTCTTTATGCTTTTCTTATTTGGTATTTCATCCCAAAATGTTACATCATTATTTTAAAACCACATAAAAACACACAGCAGTACTTTCAAGATCTCATTCAAAGTTATACCAAAACTATCAGCCAGTAGCTTCTCCTGGTCAGGTGAAGGGCTTTAAGTCTTTTTCCTGTGGTACTTTATACATTTAGAGTAAAGTTATGTAAATGTTTTATTTCTTCAGATAATTGATTCTTTGTAAATATTAGCAAATGTGATGTTTTTTGGTTTGATCAGTTATGGATCATCAGAGGGTAAAAGAAAAGACATGTTCCCAGAACGAGGCTTTTTTCCCTCTTTTTGTTGACCAGATTCTATCAGAGACGTTTCAATAAGACCTCAATAAACTAGTCCAGGTTATTATAAAAAGGTGAAGATTTTCTTTAATGGACATGCCATCACTTTTTGATTTTTATACTATATATATATAAACTCATGAACATTTCATTCTCTGTAATACAAACTCTTATTAAAACTCACTGAAACAACGTTGGTTTTTCTGATTTGTCTTTATTGAAATTCTGATCTGATAACATGATTCTCTGTTCTATACAGACATTTACTGTGAATTCTAACCTATGTTGAAGTATGGCGATAACTACAACTTTAAATATAACCAACTATAACCTACTAAATATAAATCAAACTGAGACTCTCCCTCAAAAAGCCTGGCTAAAAACAAACCAAATGTAACTTTTAGAAGTAACTAAATCAAGCTTATTGAATTTGTAAGTAAATCTCGTGTTCTAATTGGAGCAGCAGAGGTAGACCAGATCATCTATCATCTATCATATATCAGTCCAAAAGTAAGAAAGAATAAACTATTAGCTGTCTGTTGATCCAAACATGAATTAAACTCTTTAACTGATCTCTGTCCTCTTGCTTTCCTTTGTCTGTCTGTCTCTGCATCTCTCTATTTTTCTCTCTGTTTTTCATACTTTAAGGCGCCACTTTTATGAAAAGACTTTTATTTAATCTTACTATATAGTTGTGCGTTTTTATAAATATTTCATAAAACACTGAAAAGACATTTCTAGTAATGTTTCTTTGACTTCACTTTCACTTCATGATAAGAATTATGACACTGCTGAAGCCATTGTTGGTTCCAGTCCAGCTCTGATTCTTACCACAGAAAACAAGGAGTTCCACCCTTCCAACAGGTGGTTACCTGAATTTAAATACAGATACCAATCCAAACCATTTATCACTTCAGGCTGTGGTATAATTGCAAATTTTCCTCATATAAATGACTCGTGTGACCTCGTGGTGAACTGTGCATGAATCATTTGTAAGAGGAGGTGAACTTTAACTTAAATGAACCATCCTGGGCTTATTTAATTTGCGTGTGTTTGTTTGTGACTATTCTGTTGTATTTTGTAAAAATCCATCTAGATTTGAGTGATATGATCATGTTTTTGCAGGAGAAGAAACGTTCACAATCGTAACATTATTACTTGAGGAAACAGGTGCTAAACTTAACACGCTTTTGTTTTTATACATTTATATACAACATGTTGAGAAGTATAGTTTTTCCTATTTTGTCATTAAAATTGCTAATTAATGAAGGAAAAAAGTTGATTGAATAATTTCTACTAAAAATATCTGCAGGAAGAAGAAACAGATTAAATGATAGAAAACCAGACTTCTAAATGTCCAGTGTGTTGCACTTCAGATGGACGACTGACCAAACATTTAACACACATTTACTCTAGTTATTTGCATTTTTGCAGCCACTGTAATTTTGCATATACAAATAAAAGAAGTACAACGTGAGTGGAATATGTTTAGTTACGTGTGATATCTAATAAATCCCACAAGATGTCAGTATATCTTACACACTGTAACTGAACAAACAAAACAAACCACAAGGAGTGAATCTTCATTTTTAAAATGTTACTGCATTGACGTAATTGGTTAATGTTTAATGTTTGTGTGATTTATATCAGATAGAAGCATGTAACATGTTTGTGTTGATCGGTATCTTTGTGCTGCAGCTCTTGAGATTCTTTTGCATACTGGTTTGTGAAAACTCTTTCATGTATTTGTCAAATGTCAAGCTTTCCCTCATGCATGGAAATGATTAAAAAGGTTTAACCGACACCACTAAGTCACAACTTACTATAAACAGAGTTAAGTTCACCTGGAATGCTCATCAGACGAGGAGGGCTGCAACAATGAAAAGCTTTCTGTTGCTTCTGTTTCTGTTGGGAATGTTTCTACATACTTCCACACGATGTTCTGATTCGGTCTCAGAGTTTCACCTGGATGGAGATTACTACATAGGTGGACTTTTTGATATCCATCGTGTCCATAGTCCTGTTCGGCATAACAGACCAGAAGTCCTTGACTGCTCCAGGTGAGTTTTATGTACAAAGATTGTGTTTCTGAACTCAGGTTTGTGTTGGAAAGAGACGTACTGACTTCAACATGGACAAACAAACTCCAGGCATACTTGAGATTTTTGACCACACGTTCCACAAAAGACATTATCTTACAAAAAGAATCAGATTGTATTTCACTAAATTGATTCTGAATGTTTTCCTTCTCCTTGAAGTTAGAAGATATTTAACAAACAGGATTTTGTTTTTACCATTTGTTGGTTTCTCAGTTTACCAGCAAATTTAAATAGTACTTGGTCAATTTGATGAGGTCAAAATAAATGCAAACAACATGGAAGTAGGTGTAAATAATAACCTTGCTCTTTGAAATGAGCTTGTTTCCTAGAAGGGGGTGATTGTTTTCTGATGCCAGATATGAAATGGTGACAGAATGAGAAAGCCCAGAGGGTTTACAGTATGGAGACATATTGTCCTCTGACTTTGAGAAGTGTCCAGTTATTCTGTACATTTGTACATGTAATGCAGGTAATTTTTTGGCAGTTCTTCCAGTTAAACCCTTTTGAGATTAAATGGAGACTCCAAGTAATATAAGGTGTCATAACTGCAAAAGGAACTTTACATATGTGAATACAAAGCCTGTTGGTCAGGTGTGACCAAATACTCTGGTTCATTTAGTGTACTTTGGTAACAAAAGCAGGACCTAATTAATCTGAGTTACAATGTACCAGCTGGTCATGATGTAATGGCTCGGTTTGGATTTGTTTAATTAACCTACCATGTGACTTTGTTCGGTGGGTTTTTTAGTGCATGAGTAGATTAAAATCTGTTTACAAAATTTTGGCCTTAACCCACATTCAGTGACATTTTGTGGTATAATTTTCTATAAAGTATACATTTTGGCTTTATAAATTGTAACATTTAAAGCCAAACCACTTCAAATGATATATGTTGGATTTACCTCTTTCTGCTGTGTCTTCCTATCTCCAGTCAACCTTTAAGCGTCTCAAATTATCGGCGATTTCAGCTGATGAGATTCACTGTTGAGGAAATCAACAACTCCACCAGCCTACTTCCAAATGTCTCTCTTGGCTATGAGATGTTTGATCACTGCTCAGACATGCAAAATTTCCCATCTGTTTTTAAACTGATCTCAGATAATGGTCTGATCCATCCATGGGCTGAACCACACAAGAATCTGCCCAAAGTGACTGCAGTGATTGGTCCTTTTACAAGCACTCAAGCCCTGATTGTAGCCCCGTTTTTCATGGTGCATCTCATTCCAATGGTGAGTTACTACTGTCCCAAACATGACCAACAGTCTTTTAAACTTTATAGCCATTAAATCATGACCACCGACAAGCAAAGTTAGTAAAACTGCATAAATTACTGTCATGCAAAGCTCTGCTCGGTAAATCTGTCATCACCAGTTTCCAGCCTGTCTATAATCAGATGGTTCCTGCAGGAACAAAGTCCAAAAAACTGAAACAAAAATCCAAAAGCCAAAAGGAGCCCGTCCAAATCTACTGATACAAAAATCTCTAGGGTGTCCATAGGGGTATTGGTTCAGTATCAGCCAATAGGTCAGGATTTTGTGACTAATCAGTGTTTGTTTGACCTGAACTTGTTTTTCTTTGCCGTCTCTGATTGTGATGAATTTCTCTGTTGCTTTTCTTTAACAGGTCAATTACGGATCTCTGACATCTGTTTTTTCTGAGAAAGTGAAATTCCCATCTTTCTTACGAACGGTGCACTCCAACAGGGACGTGGTAGAGGGGATCTTTACTATTGTGAAACACTTCAACTGGCGTTGGGTCGCTCTCCTTAACAATGATGATGATTTTGGAACTGATGGCCTGGAATTGTTCGTAAAAAGAATTAAGAACACTGATATCTGCCTGGCATATGCTAAAGACCTCACTCCCAATACTAACTATCATCATGTGTTCAAACAAATTGAAAGTCTGGGGATACACGTCATTATTATTTTTGCTCCTGAAACAGTTGCTGAAGCTGTTATCGAATCAGCTATTAAACTGAACGTAACCAACAAAGTGTGGATAGCAAACGATGCATGGTCTTTAAACAAACGCCTTCCGAAGATGAAAGGAATCAAAAATATTGGCACTATACTTGGTGTGGCTCAGCCAGTTGTAACAATACCTGGTTTTGGTGATTTTATGCGTTCCTCCAAAATCCATGTTGATTGTGACAATGATGGACAGCAGATGTTTTGTAATCAAGTCTGTAACTGCAGCGGTTTGAGTGCCAATGACATCCTTGATGCCGACCCATCGTTCTCGTTTCCTGTTTATTCTGCCGTATATGCTATTGCTCACGCTTTGCACAACACCTTAAAATGTGGAGCAACTGGATGTGAGAATATTACAGTGTATCCAAACATGGTAAGTAGTGATTATAGATTTGTTCTTAAAATATCTCATTTTTTCCTTTTTTTTCTTGTCACTGCCAAGTTTCCTTATTTTTCCTTAACATACGTTATTATGGTTAAAAAATTTGTTGCTGACACCTTTAGCTTGTTGGTTCTAGAGACGCAAAGTGTCTGTAAATATTTTGGTTATGATGTCATCAGAAGGGCTTTTAGAATAAAGCTTCTTGTATTTGTATTTTTCATCTGTTATAGTTTCAATGTGTACACACAAAGTAAAATGTATCATTTCTTTGTATCAGGTTCTTGCTGAGCTCCAGAAGTCTAATTTTAAACTGTTGAACAGAACTATTCAGTTTGATGAAAATGGCGACCTCAAGTTTGGATCGTATTCGTTTGTGTTCTGGAACAGCAGTGGTCACGCTCAGAAGATCGGGTTTTTAAAATTTCACCCAGCAATCAATTTCTATATTAACAGCAGTGAAATTCTCTGGTACACAGGTGGAAAAGTAAGTGTTGTTTTTCCTTACTGATGTTTTATTAGTGTTCTGGTATCAACATGTACCTTTATTAGGTATCATCACCATGGAGACCGTGGTGAAACAGCATGAAGAATAAAACCAGGAATCTGAAAGACTCTCAGGCTTTCAGGGGTCACATTACACTGAAACTCAGTCAGATCTTTAGTTGTTTTTAGGGAGAATCATCAGATGTTGGGTTTTTACTTGGTTACTCCAAGCATCATGTGTGCAAACTTTTCACAGGGACAAATGATTATAACCTATCAGATTGTTTATTTCTTCATTAACAAGTGCTCAGATGAGATGGGCAGCTATAATTTATCAATCTCTCTAACACATTTTGTCTAGGGAACCCAGAGATCTGCTGATATACTCTGAGACAGCTAAACAACATTATGGACAGAGCCTCATTCTCATGTACCAGCATTTAACTGCCACTCTCACTTCATGCATGATTTTATCATAAAACAATCATCATCACAAATCACTCATTTAACTCCTTCATAGATTAATTTTTCTACCACACAGATTATGACCACAAAATGTCATTTATTACATTTAAGTGAGTAACTATTTTTCAATCAACAAACTGTTTTCTGATTAATATATTGTGCTCTTAAGTGTAACTAATCATATTTGTCAGGTAAGTTACTAGTTAATTTTCAAATTAAAATTTTCATATGACATCTCTGAATCTTCTGAAACATCATTGAGATGTTCTGTTGCAGATTCAATCTTTTACAAGATTTAAGCTAATTTGTTTTTTTATCACACACTTATTCATGATGATCATTTAGTTTGTTTTAATAAAACAAAATGAATATTTAACTCTCTCATCCTTTCATGTGAGTAGCATGTTAACGTTTTTGTTGCTGTTTCTGTTGGATTTTAAGCTGAATAACAAATTAGTCAATTAAAAAATCCAGGAGCAGACTGGGGTAATATTATTAACCTGGACAAAATGACAGCATGAGAATCAATAAACATACTCACAAGTATTAAATGTGCACATTTAAATAAACAATTTAAACATCTTCAGGACTAAAAGCTGAATTCATTTTGTTTTTCATTTTTGCAGGTTCCTACTTCACTGTGTTCTCCTGAATGTCATAAAGGATTTGCAAGGAAGCAAAATGAAATACACAAATGTTGTTTTACATGTGAAATGTGTCAAAATGGAACGTACGTCAATGCAACAGGTATATAAAGACATTAATCATATAAACCACAGCTGCTGTTCTGAATGGGAGCTATAGATAATAAATGTATGATTTAAGACTTTTAGATGTGGGTCTCTATTTTCTTACTCATTAGAAACTAACTTATTTTGTCATGTTTTTTGTTTTTTTTCATGAAAACATGTATGATATCAGATAGAAACATTTGTCTTTAACCAGAAAAGATTTCATTTGACTCCTTACAGAAGATCCTTACAACTGCATCAGCTGTAAGGAGACAGAGTGGTCTGCAGCAGGAAGCACATCATGTAACCAACGCCGGGTGGAGTTCATACCGTTCACAGACCATGGAGCTATCGTCATCATCGTTGGAACCTGGATCTTAATGGGTCTGACTCTAGCTGTGTCTGTCCTCTTTGCAATCAACTACAACACACCTGTTGTTAGATCTGCTGGAGGACCAATGTGCTTCCTAATTTTAGGTTGTCTCAGTCTGTGTAGTCTTTGTGTGTTCTTTTATTTTGGTAAGCCCACTGATGTTTCCTGTATTTTAAGGTACTTCCCATTTCTTTTGTTCTACACAGTCTGTATGGCTTGTTTTTTTGTGCGATCTTTTCAAATAGTTTGTATTTTCAAAATATCTGCCAAATTCCCAAAACTCCTCAGTTGGTGGACGAAATACTACGGACAATGGCTGCTCGTCGCCGTGGCCTTTGTCGTTCAGGGTCTGTTGATTACTATTAGCTTTTCTTATGCACCTCCCAGACCCTACAACGAAACATTGTGGAACCAAGAACAAATTGTTCTTTTCTGTTCTTTGAATATTGAAGTAACATCTTGTACTTTCGTTTTACTTATATTACTGGCTTGCCTTTGTTTTATTTTTTCCTACATGGGCAAAGATCTTCCAAAAAATTATAATGAGGCCAAAGCAATAACCTTCTGCCTCCTGGTTCTGATTCTGACATGGATCATGTTTGTCACTGCGTACATGCTTTACCATGGAAAATACATCCAAATTCTCAATGCCCTGGCTGTACTCTCCAGCTTGTACTCTTACCTGTTGTGGTATTTCCTCCCAAAATGTTACATCATCATTTTCCAACCCCAAAAAAACACACAGCAGTATTTTCAGGGTCTTATTCAGAGCTATACCAAAACATTCAGCCAGTAGCTTCTTTTACTTTATGGATATTTGTCAGAGCACTTTGAACCTGAAATCAGAAGGTTTTAGGTTTAAAAAAAAAAAAAATACCCAAGAACCTTACAGCAAAAATAACAGCTGTATTTGATAAGGCTAATTGATCATGTATTATGTAGGAAATGGCCACATTAGACTGTTAAATAAACAGTTTAAAAATCTTAAAATGTATTATTAAATGTATTAGTGAGGGCAGAGAAGGTAGGAAACTTCAGACATGGGGAGGGTCGAACTGACAGGCTTTGGTTCCTGTTTATAGTCTGATATGAGATTCACAGATGGGAGTTTGAAACACAGATAAGGAAGAGGAATCAAGATACAGATTATAGGTGTCAGTTACTGATACTTTGTTATTAGAATATCAGATCAAAGAGTCACAATGAGCAGTGGAGCTCCATGAGAAGGAGGAAAGTTTAGAGGATTAACTACTACATTGTTTTCAGCAGGGAGAAGAATTCTAATGGAATCCTCTTCACCGGAACTGCATTAACCCTGTAAGAATTTAACTTTAAGTGTATCCTTATAACAAATAATGTAAATATTTGTTTGTTAGTAAGTTCAGTTTTGGATGTTTCAATGTTCACCATGTTTCAGCTGCCCACTCGTAAATAAAACATGTTGCTTTTAAAGCCTTGATGCTTCAGTTCTGTGGCACTTTCCTCTGGTTTGAATTGCAAAGAGAAACAAACAGAAGAATTTCAAGCGAGCTCTAGAGAAATGTATCTGATTTTATTTAATTAGATACGTTTTACTTCCCTTTAAATTATAACTTTGCTCAGCACTGATGTTAAAATCCAGCTCTGATCCAAAGCTACACTGACAGCCATTTGAATGGGAGTTTCACGCCGTGATGCTCCGTGGGGCTGATGCGCCCCCACGAAGCCAAACGGAAAGAGTTTTGCCGCAGGGGGTATGCGGCAATTCTGCGGGGTAAATTGCCATTTTGTTGTGGCTTTTCAGCTTGCAGGCAAGTAAAAAATGGGAGGATGGACCGTGAAACTAGGAACGAATTGGTAAAAAAAGTGCCACTTAGCGTGGCATATGGCACTGTGTGAGAGCGGAACGCTGACACCAACAAATTGACAATTTCATACCAATTTCATTGTCGATTTAGCCACACACGATGCACTGCAGAAAGCCAATCCACACCTGGGAGGGTTAACAGGCCATTTAAAATCATAAAATGTTTTAAATAGGCCACCTCCTATTTTAAAGCATATAGATCCCAGATGCATTCCAGTTTTAGAAATAGAACATCTGCACTGATAGGATTTATTCTAAAGAAATATCTATTCTCATTCTCTTTCTTTCGGTTTTGTTGAAGAGGAGATATTTTTGTTTTAGAAAATATAGAGCGAGGAAAATCGGAGGAACGCCCCGCGGCTTTTCACGTGAAGGGTTAGGGTTTCGATTCTCCGCTTTAGTCAGCCGAGGGGGGGAAACCATGGGAAAAGCTCAGACAGCTACTGGTTCATCCTGTTGAATCCAGAATAATAATAAACAACACGGTTTGCCTTTAGTGACCACACCGAGAATTGGACTGAAAATCATCTTTTAAGTCAGAAATTGTTTATTTCTTCCAAACAAACTGTGAGATCTCGTTTGTCTTTGTCAAACTCCTCATAAAAAGTGAGATATTCAAACAGATATGTGTAGAGCCAAATGAAGGCCATAAATAAGATGTTTTGATTATAGTTTCAATTTCAAATCTAACGTTGCTCGTATGGTTGTTGTTTTACGCACGACCAGAGACAGTGCGCGAAAAGCTGCTTGGTTTTTCTCATTCAAATCTTCCTCTAGTCCTCTAGAATAAATGGCAGATGTTTTGCAATTCAAGGCGCATCAATGCCCGTGCGCTTTAGTCTTTAACAATGGCGCACCCCCTTTGTCAAGCTCCTGTGTCTTTCAGTTCAGAGCCCAACAAAAGCTTCATCCTCCAGCGAGTTATAAAGTTACTTTCCAGTCAGTTCATTTCGGCTCTTGAGAAAACCTTAAGCGATGTTAATGTGCGCCTCTGGTCTTTTCATGCGCTAACCCCGGCACACACACGCAAACAGCGCTTATTGTGTCCCCCCACCAAAGTAAGAAGTCTTTAAATAACCCGAGGAGCAGTCTATAGAAATTCATGATGCTATTTCTATTTGATCTTTTGATCACAGCTTCGTCAGCACGTCCGTCGCGTGGCTTTTCATGAAATCCTCTCAATATTTCGAATATTTTTAATTCCCAAAGCGCGCACCTGTTCATCTACCTGTTCCTCTTCTCGCTGCGGCCTTGTTGCGCACAATGAGAGTTTCGGTCACACCAGCGCAACCTCAGATCCAGCTGAATGGAAGGCGGTGCGTCAATTTGCTCCGCTCGGTGAGCCAAATTATGGCTCAGTGGCATGAAATCATGTGGCCAAACAAAAGCCTTCATGACACTTGCAGAATTTGTTGTTGTTTATTTCGAGTCTTCAGCGTTTCAGCTGTGTATCCTGTATCTCTGCATGTTAGTCGGTTATTAATGTTGCATTGTCTTGTAAATGCATCACTTTCCATTGAGGAAAACATAGTTTATTGCAGTAATTGCATAATTGCCGCACTAATTGTTGTAAACACGTTCTCAAATGGTCCAATTATTACATTTACATTGTTGTGTCTCCTCCGGCGGGAATCCATGACAAAGGTCCTGGTTGGTTAATGAATGACATGCAGCTGAAAAGTGCGAGTGAGAGAAAGCTCCTTCTCTCTTTCATTAACAAACACAACTTGTCATGTGATGGCAGTTGCAGCAGTACGTCTATTTGACGCGCATGTGTCTTGCTGCGCCTTTGTTGTAGGTAGATGGTGGCACGACAACTCGTGACAGAATTGAGGTGGTATTTTAAAACCCTCGGTGTCCCTTTGCAGCTTTGAGCACGTGTTAGTAACCAAGTGTTTTCATGCCACAACCTTCCGGATTCCTTTGATCTGATGCAAAGAGAAAAGCCTACATTAATTGAAATTATAGCGGGTAATAAGCGGGGAAATTTCCCCTCAGTGGCGTGGAAAAACAAGACAGGGGACTGTTGTGGTGCCACGACTTCACGCTGAAATCAACCCTCCACGGTCCTATGATAAAACCAGGCGTGAAAACGCAGATAATGTAGCGCACAGATTGGACAATAGACACCAGAAGGACCACTTACACCAGAGCATCCCGAACGGATTTCATACCGATTTAATGCTCTTCCTGGTTGTGTCACACCCAATTTTCCATTTTATGTTATTAGTGCTTCCTGACAACCCGGACAGGAAACAGTATTTACGTAAAACCGTTCGATAAATGTATCTTTACACTATGTAGCCTACTTTCATTTACAAAGATATATTTTATCAGTTGACACTGTTGAAATGAAAAATCTTTCATTTAAATTAAATGTAATTTTAAAGGTAAATATTGTGTCTTTTAAATCAAACTTTTAAACCTTTTGAAGACTGCTGTTGTCACAACGCAGACAAAAATGACACTGCTGTAAACTGTCCCTTTGCATGTCCTGTTGTCTGCAGGGTCCGAACATGTTGATCAGACGAGATGTTCCTTAATACACACTCCCTAAAAGAACTTTATCTGGTTTCTGTATGCTCAGACACTCATAAACACACATTAGATCATTATCTCATCACGCAGCACTTAATTTGTTTTATATTATATATAAAGAGAATGAATTCCTGCTGATTTTTTGTATTTGTGATTGTGAGTACACGATGCGCAGAGGGCTGCAGTACTAAACCCAACGTGAACGCATTGTTTCAGCTGGTTTGACTTTCCCAAGACTTCACTCCTTTCAGGAAGCAGTGTGGAAAATCGGGAGGCGAGGGTCCAAGAACAAGGGGGCGGCCCGCGATTCTCCTCGGTGCCTCACTCAGCCTGGCATGAAGACAAAAAGCAGTGACGCACAAAAGCCAGAGGATCCTGAAAATGTAAAAGAATCTTTAAAGATATAAAAACATTAAGTTTTTTTTTGTTTTTTTTGTTCATGCACATCTAAGAACTTGTTTTTGGTGCTTAGTTTGTTTGATGTTTGGTTTTGTGGCTTATAGTTTAACTTATATAACGCGACTTTGCTGCAGCAAAAACATTTTATTACAAGTGGCTATACCAGAAAATCGAAATTTGGTGGGAACATGAAGGGAATTACCACGGTGCTTGCTTGAAGCAGGTGGCGTGAAACTGACATATAAAAGGCTGAATACAGAAGTCAGTGGACTTTTCTCTGTACAAGAAACGCAACCATTATGGTTATTTTTATGATTTTTACGCTTTTCTTTAGTTTTTGCGCCTCACACGTTGATTGTTGAAATGAATCCAGTATGAACTGTTCCAAGTTGTTACATTGTTGGATTGGTCCACGCAGAAGGTACAATCTCATATTTCTAAACTCAGACATCATGTTCTGTATTACTCCCATGTGTCCGGGTTGCCTAAAACAATTGTTTAGTTACCGTTTTGTTTTCGTACGGCCTGTTAGAAGCCGATGATGCGTTTTTATAAAAATAAACAAATGAATAAAATGCCAACATTTCCACCTTTTATTTAAAACATTTTTGTTTTAACGGGATCAAAAAATGAGATTGTCTGTGGTGAATCTGCGTCTTCGGTTTTGGCTGTTAAATGACGCGCATGATGCTCATTTGAGCGCAAGAGACAGGCGGTACTGTTTGCATTGAGATGTTAAGTAGGTGTCTCTATATAAATCTACTCCGGATCAACTCCTTCATTCTTGACACAGTGAAGGAAAGAGATTAACTGGAAGGAGGATAAAAAGGGGGGCTAGAGAATGGTTGCAACTACAGACTGCGCAGAAAAGGCCAAACAAACTGCTGGAATCAAGGTCTGTAATAACTTAGTGGTAGAAAATACGTGTATCACCGGCATTTGTTGAACTGAATATTAAATTGACCCTCGTTTTCCAGGTATCCAAACCACTAATGGAAAAGAAGCGAAGAGCTCGTATTAACCGCTGCTTGGACGAGTTGAAATCTCTTCTGGAGAACTTCTACAGCAGCAGTGTGAGTATGCAGGAACAGTAAATAAAAGTTTAATATATATTTTTGTGTACTTTGTTTTGTATTTGTATTGGAAGATAATTATACAAGAAATATTCAAAGTGCATTGTCTGTTTACTCAGATTCGAAAGCGCAAACTGGAAAAAGCGGACATCTTGGAGCTCACTGTGAACCACCTGAAGAACCTTCAAAAGATCCAGAACTGTGAGTTATAACTTCTCTGAAACAGACATGTGATTTTGCTACAAAATCGACCGAATCTATGTGACTTTAAGAGAGTTTTGGTGACGATCTGAGCAACGTGTTCGTGTTTTTTCTCCTTTTCGCAGGTACATCTGCTGCCTCCGAGTATCCTGATTACCAGATTGGCTTCAGCAGCTGCCTGGCGAACGTTCATCAATACCTGCAGATGGCTAATAACCTGAACGGAAGCGATCGTTGGATGTTGTTGCAGCTTTCCAACAAACTGAGCAGTTCACGGAGGAGAGGGCTCGTCTGCAGCACCATGGACAGCGGCCTGAACCAAACGGAGGCTCAGCACGAGACACGGAAACTTCTGCTGTCTGCACGTGGATCTGAAGAAGACAGAACGGTTAAACCTGAAGCTCAATCACTCCCCGATACGTCCACGACTCAGATTATATCTACAGAAGACCCGAGCAAGTCACGTGACGGGAAACAGGTTGTTGTTTCTGTACAGAAAACATCTGATGGAGGAAATTCTCCTCACAGAAACTCTGACTGCGTCAGACATGAAGCTGCAAACACAGAGCTCAGTGTGTGGCGGCCCTGGTAGAGCTGACGGGAAATTGTACATATTCTCATTCCTGTTTATAATTGCACTAAAGATTTCTATTGTTTGATATGTTGTGTATGGTTTATTTTATTAATAAAACACATCAAAAAGTGACTGAATTGTTTTTGCCATCTGAAAATAAAGTCTTTGTTTTCCATTTCTGTGTGATGGGCAGCTTGGGAAACATCTTCTAAAGCAGACAAGTCTTTTGCATTGAATAGAGAAAACATGAGGGATCTTTTAGCCATTAACAAGTTCTTGGGGGGGGTTTAACTACACGTTGTAAATGAAATCCGACCAAACATGGACACAAGACAGAAACTGGCTAAAAACATAAAAACCAAAGAGGCTTAAGTAACAAGAATAAAATAAAAAAAAAGAAAGACAGGAGGTGCACAAAAGAACACAAATCAAATGGAAACATCAGAAAATCATGTTGTTAAAGAAATCCAAGTTATAGAAACCAAAAAAGTAAAATTATTGTTATTTTTTTCTGTAGTTTCTCCTTTTTTTCTTTATGATTTAGTTTCAGAACTATGTTCCGATTCAATAAACTAAAAATCAGACTCTTGTTGGACACTAGAATGATCTTCTGCTGTCTCAAAAGACAGATATTTAAGGAAAAAAATATGATATTGATTTGGAACAATATGATTTAGCTCCTGCATAAAAGATGAAACACAAAACCTGCTTGATTGTAAATAAAATGCTGTATTTAACGTTTTAAACTACCCTGTTTTAAACAGTATCACTAGTCTTTGTACTTCAACCCATACAGAAGCTTAAATCTGTTGCTTAAGACAGCAGATTTGTTTATCAGTCAGCACTCAGGCTCTTTGTTGTTCTTCTCCTGCTTTTACAGGGATGTCATAAAAACCCTCTCCATTCTTGGTGAACAGTGTTTGGCACCTTGCAGCGAGGACAATTGCTCAGCCTTTTCAAACTGGACACATTAAAAGGACACTGCTGTCACACAGGAGAGATGTGCTTCTGTGGAACACAGGGGAAATCGTCTGATCACTTCAACTTATTTCGGACCAAAAGTAAACAACTAAACTCTGTTTTTACTCTCTGAAGCTTTGTTCCATCGTATGAGGGGCCTCTTCATGCTCCCCCCCTCCCCACAGTCAAAGACATGCTTTAATAAAGTCGACTGAGGCCCGCGCAACAAGGAAAGTTTGTTTAATACAATAAAAGAATTGTCACGTGACTACCAAGCTGAATACCCTCAAAAGTTTTTCTTAGACTTTCTATGAACTCTTCTCCACATTGTTTCAGTTACAAGTTCAGGTTTTAATAATAGGGACGCACATAAGAGCTGAGAGGTGAAGGAGAGTGGGGGACTCTTCATTTGCATCTGACTGAGTCCAGCCAAGCATGTTTAAAAGGGCAGACGTGGATGAAGTGCGCTGTAGACTCTTCGTTTCTAGGCCTATTGGTCATAAATGTGCCCTTTGTAGACCAGGTTCAGCACAGTCATGGACTCTGGTCCCATGATACTGTCAGTTCCAAGTGTCATCACATAGTACTGACCTTCAGACAAAACCTTTAGCAAGTCTGAATCACATGACAGGAATTTCTCCAGCAGACCATGTGTTGGGCAAAAAATGCATCTTTTCATTATTAACATGCATGAATAACATCAAGATGTTCTTTTACCTGATATTGTATTTGTCTTGTTATAAAACTGGGAGAAGATCAGATGACATATTCATTATGTTCAAAACTCTAGAAAATGGCGCCATTTGGCACCAATAATCCTTAAATTTGTGTAAAAGATCATGTTTGTATTTAAAGTGTGTTTTTTGTGGATTAATAACATTTTTTGTATCACATCTCTGTATTGATTGATCATGGAAAATATATCAGTTTCTAAACAAATGCTCTGTTAAATTTCTTACTATTTTAGCCACTTTCGGGTAATAAATCTTATGAAGGTTTCCGGATGCAACCCATTCCAGTTTTCATGTAAATCCAGTCCATACATGTATTTCTGCTGTGAAATTTGAAACACACAAACACTCCAGCATCTTGTTGTGAATTTAATCAGTTTTCTTTATGACAATGTCCTCAGCTCAACAAGAAAATCATAACATTTAACATCATTCATGTTTCAGATTTTGAATATGTTACAAAATAACAGTTTTAATATTGTAAACACAACAAAAAGTAAAAGGAAAAAACCAAAAGATGGATGTCAGAGTAAAATTCAACAGGTCGGTGTGATGATATACTTCATAACAAAAACACAGTATTTTAACTTGTGAAATTGCAAAGCCTAAAATTAGCAAAAGGTTCACAATCACATGAAAATTAAACAAAAAATAAGAATATGTTTAAAAGCAAGAATGCCCATCAAAGTGCCACTTTATTATTAAAATAATAACAAATAAGGCTGTCAAAGGGGATTTTTTTTCACTTCATTTTGAACCTGAACATTCATATTAACAGTTACTGTCTACTTTAACTCAGCATGTTTCACTCCTGTAACTCAGCATCCGTTACTTTGGTACAGGTGATCGTTTCTGTGCTTCATGTGTCCAAATAATTGTGCATTTTATTTTTGTACTTTGCTACAACTTTAAACACCCACATCCTTTCTCCCAAAACACGAAAAGAAACGTTAACCTGGTTAAAATCAACTTCTTTTCAGGTTTTAAAATGTTTCATTTAATCAATGTTATATTTATGAAGCTTCCCACATTTTAATATTTAAATGATGACATCACACTCGTAAAACCTCTCAGTCTAGGTCCAAAGATAAACTTGTGCATATTAACTGATAAAAGTAGCTGTACTTCATTTCATTACATCCGTTTCTAAGTTGTGCTTTTGTTGTTGTTATTTTAGCTATAACACATAGACTGTATATAAAGATGAACAACAGGTCTTAAATGTTTTTGGTGTCTGCACACTAGCGATTTGGGACTGAATCCTGCACATAATCCTGGTGTTTTGGAAATGAATTGCAATTGAACTTAATCGAAAAATGAATATTTGAAGAACAAACTTATGTGAACTGAAAGTCAACACCTGGACAAAATAATCTGAGGGGGATTTTTATCCTTAAGTCAAGAAAAAGTCACATTTTATTTTATATGGAGGGGGCGGGACTTAAAATGTAAACTGGAATAGCCAATAGGGGGGCTCCTTTTGTTTCATCTTCAAATTCTTCATTGTGATCCTGTGTCCAGTTTACTAAATATATAAATATATATATACAGTCTATGGTATAAGACCAGCATCTAACTGAAGCTACATATTACTCACAGTTTGAAGGCTACAGTTATGAAAATGTTGTAAATCTTCTTTTCATACTGATAGCTACAAATATTATTGATGCATTATAACTAGTTATTGAAACAAACGATAGGTGAGGTCAGCAGATGAGGAAAAAGCACCTTTTGCATATTGGTCTTAAGAGCCGTATGTAATATGATCAAATGTTGTGCCTCCAAATAAGAGTAAATTTCATTGGGAGGAAGGAAAGTAACAATGTACATTAAAAACATAAACCCAATATCCAATAACCTTAGTATATACAAAACATCTCAGTCAAATTTTTAAAAAATTACCTCACATTTTTAAAAATAGATAACAGGATCCTCACCTTATAATTTAATAATTCACAGAAAAACTTATTAGGAATTTGATAGTTGGGGAATAACATTGATTTCACTTCCAAATATAATAGTTAAAAACAGCTTTTCATGTGCTGTGACTTATGTAGGTGAAAAAAAATATATCATCGTCGCAAAATAACAAATATGTAAAATGTGTCCTATAAGTCAAGCTCAAGGGAAAGGTGCAGTACTCAGGAAAGCTTGTGTTCATACCATACAACAAAAACACACAGTCACTACAAACCAAATAAAACACAACTTAAATTCAACTTTAATTTAAGAACAAAACATATAAGAACTTCCCAGTCGTCACTTCTGCAAAATATTCACACAATTTCTTAAGAAAACAAACATCAAAAACGAGCTTCAGGAAAAAAAAAAAAAAAGTGTTTCTTTGTGTCGGTGCTGGCAGGAAAGTTTAAGTGAATATTCTGTGAAGTAAAAGCTGAAAAGTTGGAGCAAATAAAATCTTCAACAGCCGACACACTTTATCAGAGAAAAGCTCATAAAGCCTTTCAGCATTGACTGATATTTTTTGATGTTTGTCATGAAACCAAATATTGACACAAAAAAAACTCCTGAAATATTCCAGCATGTCACTTTCCTTAATCCACTGATATGATGGAGGCTTTATTCAGTGATGACGTCAGTAGAAACGAGGAGCTTCGCCTTCAGGTGGCGGATCCTACAGAGTCTGAGTGAAAGATGATGTAACCCGAGGACGATGCTGAGGGTGAGTTTAAAAAACTGTTTGTGCTGCCTTTACTCTCAGCTTTGCTGAGATGCTTTTGGTGTCCCCAGTCAGCTCTTACATTAGAACCACCCCCCCCACCTGTCCTGGATCTACTGCCGGAGTGTCCCAGAATCTGCTGGCTGCGCCCCGGTGAGCCCGCTTCATCCTGCTGTCTCCTTCCTCTGCAGCCTTTTCCTGAGCTGCAGGCCTCAAGGTTTGTCTTTCCCGTTGGTTTAGGTGAACCCTCGGGCGAGTTTCCTCTGCTACTGCAGCTCCTTTTGTGCTCAGAGGGCCGCCTCAGCGCTTGAGGCTCACGCTCAAAGTCTGTGAGAGGAAAGTGAGGAAGCGTGACGGTGTGCTGTTCATACACATTAGGGATGAGGGAGACGGCGGATGTGCGCCGAGGGCTCTTCCTGGGGCTCGGCACCGGCGTTTCATCTATGAAGTTGATGACCTCATCGCGGCTGAAACACCGCAGTTCGTCCTCGTAGCGCTCCCCACCACATACCACACGGGGCAGGTGTCTGAGGGAGTGCATGCTGTCCTCAGATCGTCGCCGCTTCCTGTGAGGGTGATACTGATAGTGGCTCTCCTCGTGGTAGGAGACCAGGCTGCTCCTGCGTCTCTCGCGGCGCGGCAAGGTGGAGCTGTAATGGGCAGTCACTATCACATCCTCTGTGGAGCCCCATCGGTGCAGGTATGAGGGGATCCGGTCGCTGGTCCACATGTCTGTTTCGTCGTGGGAGTATCTTCTTGTAGGGGGCACCTGGAGGAATTACACAAAACAAACACTTCAGATTATTAAAGAAAAAGGATTTTAAACTTACACTATATAATACATAAGTGACATGCTGAGAAACAGTTTTATCTGCTTTTAGTACCAAATATAAAGATTAGTACATGTAGGACTCTGCAGCATCTTGCAACAGTTAAATTCCAATATCACTTTTAATTGTTTCATAAACAGTTTGAGTAAATATTTGGACAAATTTGTTTTGTTTTAGTTTAAAATGAAATCCTACATGTAGTAGTTTAAATGTATTAACTCTGGTTTCAACTGCAGTTACAACTTTAAATCTTATATTAATCACTCAGGACACAAGATGTTAAATTCATCTTCAATATCTGAAGATCAAACTTAGAGGTGGATTGTTGCCTAATTGTTATACTCACATTATGTTCTGACAACTATTCAAAGACTGAGGGTTTGTCAGGTTGACGTCAAGAGCCTCAAGCCTGATATCAGCCTGCCCCCTGGTGGTGTCTTTCAGTAAATGCAGAGAAATTAAACAGCAGACGAATACAGTAGCATTGAACTGTATGATGAGAGAGCTGAACAGCAGAGGGCAGCACAAGCTTTAGAATGACTGAAAATGAAGGACAGATTTGGAGAGGATGAACACGAAGAGCCAATAAAGCCAAAGAGGCTTTATTCTACAATCAGACAACTAACAATACTAAAGTAGTTGTTCTAAATAATAATGATCTCAATGTTTTTGTTCATTTCTGTTCTGCTCAGAGTTTGTCTCTCTCAGAAGCAACAGAAATAAAATGGACTGAATCAACGTCCAGCCATTCATCCCTGAGAAAAATGTCTTTATTTCAGAAATACACAGTTACAAGATGGAGTAAAACTCCTGGATATCACTTTACTACCAGATGACTCTACTGTAATGTGAATCCAACACAAAGACAATGAACAGAGGACCGACGCGGTGTAATGGAGTGACGGCCACTGTATACATCTCTGTTTGCAGACTTCTTAATTACAGCCAAATTGAATCCTTATGGAACTTTATATGCAGGTGGATTAGTATTAAAACATTAATACTAGACAGCCAATTTCACTGTTTTAGTTTTTGAAAAGGTTGAATGCAATATGGGCGGGGGGATCATATTCTTATTAATTTGTTACTACAAAGATGACACAGTATTACTGTAAAATGCTTCGTTAAGGTTTCATATTAGCAGCTTCTGCAGTTACATCCTCACAACAGTCTTCTAGGCCAATTCTATTAAAACATAATCATCTAAATAATTTTAGCAGAAAAGAATTTATAGTCTACAGAAGCAGTGTTAGAAATTAAGATTGCCCCCAGAAGACTGTATGACAGTTCAAGCTTTGTTGTAAATGCAGGCTGAAAACGAGCATTTCACAGCTCTGCATCTGACTGGGATGGATGCTGGATCCAATGGACACAATGCTTTAGGCAAATCATGAGCAGATGTTTAAAATTGCTTTCCTGAAGCCTTGAGGGATTCCTGAAATGTAGAAGGTAAGCCAGTTACTACACTCTTACCCTCTTACACAATAACAATGTAGTCAGTTGCTTGTAGGTCCGTGACTCGGACACGTTACTTGATAAATGAAGCACATTTAATGTGTTGATGGGACTGCTGATGGTCATATTTACCAAACATTAGTCAGCCTGAGTGTTTTTTGATTCATGTTTTTGTTGTTTTTTTTTTAAAAGGGCCCAAATGATCAGATAGAGCATTATAAAGTGTTTAATGATTCCATAAAATTCAATGGCCAAGGGCCAAGGCCAGTATATCATGCATATTATCAGTGAAGTCAAATTAATTCAACTGATCAAATAAAAAGAAAACAAAAATGAGGAAAATCAATAAAAAATATACCTGCAAATACTGCATTTTATCTTCCTGTTGTTCCCTCAATGGATACCCTTGCAGAACCCCCCTTTCTAAGGTTGAGAACTCATACTTGGCATTACGGTCTATCGTCATGATTTCAGGCGCCGAGCTATAGTCATATGGTCTGTCATATATTAAGTCAGCATGAATTCCTCCATCGTGGCTGTTTTCTGCAAAGTGCAGAAAAGCACGAGCGTCAGAATTAAAAGAGCAACGGATTTCATACACAAGACAGACAGACAGACAGACGAATAGATAAGAGAAACAAGTTGAGTCGTTCTCTGATTTGTGGACTTTTTTATGCTAAAAAAAATGCTAAAAAAGATAAAAATGACCAAAAAAAATGGCATATTTATTCATCTTTTAGTTGGTTATATATTTAGAAACCACCCCAAACGGTTGCAGAATAACCTCAAAGTTTCTGGTCTGAGTAATATAGTTTTAGTAATATATGAATGCATTTATTTTTAGAACAAATTCAGTTTTAAATCTGTGTAAAATGTTGATCTTGAGGAATGTGCCTGTCAAAATGGATGAGAGATGAAAATAGCTGTTTGCACAGGCAGCTTTACATGCAAATCAATGGCTCCAAAACAACAGAAAACAACTCTTATACATACAACTGTGATGCGTTATACACGGCAAGCGGTCTGGAAAAAAAAGTAAAAGCAGAGAACTTGCAGCATTAATTATCACACAGAAAATGAACCGCCTGGAGTTGTTTTACAGCTCCTGCTGGACAATAATCAGTTCTGAGGAAGGGTGTCAAAAGAGGGAAAAGATCAGAAGGTTTGGAGGGTTAGAAACAAGGGGAGGGGGTGGTCAGATTGGGTTGAGTTTAAACAGTCCCAATAGTGAAAAACAAGCCAGATGTGAATGTTGTCATCAGTTTGCAAGAAGTGTAGAGAACACAGACAAGTTTAACTACTGTATAATTATCATGTGACCTAATTATAGGACCAGATTTTGTTGAAATGTTTCATTTTCAGCCTGCCAGAAATAATTTTTTTATGACTGTGATGAAAGATGCAGACGTGCTTTCTTTTTCCTCAGATATCAACTTAGTGCTATTTAATATATAATTCTGCCTTTTAATGAGTGGGTGGATAAAGTTGAATAAATAATAATAAGGACAAAGTAAAAATCAAAACAAAATAAATGTAAAAAAAAAAAAAAAAGCATTTGATTTGTTTTAGATTTGCATGCAAGAAAAAAGTATTGCATGTATTATTTTCTGACCTGAGGGAAATATGACCATCATAATGACATGAAAGGGCTTTCCACTAAAATCTTATCATATGGACAGGGAACCATTTTTTGAACATCCTCCCATGCCGGAGCTTTGTGGAGGATCACTGCTCAGTTTTAATGCAATAAAGTGAAAAAAAACAAACAAACAGTACGGTAAGAAAAATGTCCATTGTCCAAAAAATGCTTCACTTCCTTTTTCTCACACAAGTAAAGCTTTTTAGACAGTAAACACAACATTCAAAAAGACATAAGTCTATTTTTATTTACAGATAAATCACACAGACACCTTGTCCGGTCAGTTTAATCTTCTGACAGCATAGGTCACATGATAGGTCACATGATAACATTTGACCAATGATTTCTGACCCTCCTGCAACATCATTGGGATATTAGACTGTTGTGTGAGTATTTCACTGTAAAATTCTTACATATTGTACCTTTAAACTTAAAGAAAATGAACACTCACTAGTGGCTGCCTGCAGTATAAGTTTTAGTTCCCTCCCCATCCATTCATCCATCTTCTATACCTGCTTGTTTCTGTTTTGAACCCACGACCCGTAACTCAGGTAATTCTACATGTGAACTTGCTAATATTTATTTTGTAAATATATTTATTTGTAAATGAATCTGTTATTTGGTGTTTCTGAAACACCATAATTGTGTTTGAGTACGTTTCTAGAGCTGAGGCCGACTAAAAAAATCCAACATGGCAGCGCCTGCAAAAGAGATTTTCCAGCTTCACTTCTGAACAACAGAAGTTGGAGGAGGTGCTACGTCTAGTTACTATTTATGCTGATAGGCACTATATTAGCTCTATATAGTGGGAAAAAATTGTCAGTCAGATGTTTGAACACCAACACAAAATGTTTTACTTAAGAAATAGTGCACTTCATTGTGTAAAAGCAGACATCTTGAACACAGCCTTTAAAGCTTAGAGACATTTTTCTTCAATAAACATGTACAAAAATCTAAAATCTTAAAAGATGTTAAACAATCTCTCAAAAATCAAATATTATTAGCCTTTACTTGGTTAATGGACCTTATTTCATTCCCCATTGTGTTTAAATCTGTGATCTTGTAGGATCATGACATGGCAGTTTTAACCAGGAATAAACTTAGATAATTAAATTATCTTTTAAAGTATTTCAGGCATCAATAGATAGTTTTGATATTGAACAAGCAACTTCACACCACTTTGTACATTAGGGGCCAAAAAGAAATTTAAAGCTGATATTTTTGATGACTCTTACAGCATCTCCACCCACTTCTTGCTTCTTTTTATGCAGTTACAACTATCGTCAGTCTAATTAAATGATGCCAGTGTGTTCAAAGTTATGTTTTCTGTGTAATTACAATAACCAAAGATAAATTATAAATTATTATTATTTGAGTGTTGCTTATTAGAGACTGAGAATGTCCTTACAGAGGTTTCAGCTCATATTTTTACACACTAAACTGTTAAACTGGCAGTTGGTACATGGGATCAAATCAGCAGGTGAGGAAGGCGAGGAACAACGAGGGGCAGGAGGGAGACACCTGGAACAGTAGCTTACCCTCATCCACTTCATCATTAGACATGATGGCGACACACTTCTCCCACACCATGCGGATGTCGGCACGGTAACGATCACAGGCCCAGAGGAACATGGGCAGCAGAATGGACTGAGCGATGGAACACCACAGCACGCACAACACCATCCAGTTGTAAGAGCGGTCAAACTTCAGACTGGCAAAGCTCACCACCTTCACAGGATCAGTAAAGAGTTAAAAACCAATAAATAATAAAATAATTAATTAAATCTGTTCAGCAGCGTTCAATAACCAGATGTTATAAAGACTGACTGCATCACGAGACGTCACTGTGGTGTCAATATAAACAAGAAACTGTACCAATTCACACTAACAACCATTTAATCATTAAACAGTTAGAACAGCGTCATGTTTCAATCAGCTGTAATATTATACAATGATTTACACCTCGGTTTCCCTTATATTCTTTGTTTTTCAAGTTTGAAATCCTTAAAAAGACCTAAACAAACAATATGGAAACAACAACAACATTAAAAAGAGGAAGTGGGATATTTGGAAGCTGTCAGGGGAAAATGATTTTTAAAAAGGGGAATATTTTCAGTCTGTTGGTTGTATGAGAGCAGGATTATTATTAGAGTTATTAAATAATATCAGACTAATAAATATTTGTCTGTTCTAAAGGATCAGCCACTGAAGGTTTTCATTTGACTAAATTCCCGATGACATTTCAAACAAATCCTAATCCAACAGCAGACGTCTACATATTCTGTAGTTCATGAACACGAACTCTGCTGTGTTAATATTTCTTTATTATTTAGTACCAGCCAAATGCCACTATGTTAAAATATTTCATCCACAGGAAAGTGAACTTTAATAAAGGTTTTATTAACATCTGTTGGCCTTTCTGCACTCCAACAGTTCAAGCCATCTGTGAAATCACATCAAACACACATTTACTCATATATTTATTCTAATCATTACATTAACTTTTTTCTATAGTATATACTATATGTAGAATTATTTTCAAAATCCCTGTTTGGGATTTATAAGCCAAAACCAGTTGTAGAATTTCTCAGTCCAGACATGAGAATAAATGTATTTTAAATATTCTGTATGAACACATTGTACTTTTTTAGATCTGTAACTAAGTATAACTACGTGTCACACCAAGCAGTTCAATGAAACATATTATTGTGAATGTTACTGCTTTTCATGCATTTAAATTGCTCATTAGATCAGGTCACAAAAACAGCTTGAAGACATTTTGGGGTTTTTTGCTCACTGTGCTGGAAACACGGTGTTTGATCAGTAATACAATCCCCGTTGCTTCTTCACACTAACATAAAGAAACATAAGAAGATGACGTTATAAAAGTATTAATGAAAAGTAATAATGCAGCATTTTAAGTTCTGATCCTGATTCTAAGCATAGTAAGAAAGTAGAATATTGTTGCAGCTGAAAATGTGTCTTATTTTGTAGAAATACTGTTATTAATAAATTGACAACCCTGATCATAGCAAGTATCTAATGACCTTAGTGACATAAAAAGAACACAGTTAAAACAGCTGAGTGAAGATTTGTTACAGCTCAGTTGATGGAGGGCAGAGACTGATACATGGCTTTAGATTTGGATAATCCAACAAGAACCTGGCAGAAAACATGACATTAAGACCTAGTTTGAAAAGCCAAGACTTGACAAGATGTTAGAGTCCTAAAGGACAAAAAAAACACGAGTGTTCACAAATTGAAAGCAGAGAAACAGATTAGTCCAGCTCAAGACATTTAAAATCAACAGTGAGGATTTGATTAGAGGACTTATGTTCTGGATTTTACTGGAGATTTAGGAATATAAAGCTACTTATGTTTTGTTCAGTTTATCACTATAAGTCTTGTGTGATATTAACAAACAGTAACAAACGTAAAAAACACAATATTTTTCAAATTAAATGCTGAAACAAACCAGCCAGTTTGCTGTGTGTGTGTGTGTGTGTGTGTGTGTGTGTGGGGGTGTGTGTGTGTGTGTGTGGGTGTGTGTGTGTGTGTGTGTGTGTGTGTGTGTGTGTGTGTGTGTGTGTGTGTGTGTGTGTGTGTGTGTGTGTGTGTGTGTGTGTGTGTGTGTGTGTGTGGGTTTGTATTTCTGACCTCCTGGGGACCCGTTTCCTGACTTTTACTATCTTTCTGGGGTCCGAGGGTTCTTGTGGGGACCGAAGCCTGGTCCCCATGAGAGGGACTCCCCTTTTTAGGGTTAGGGGTTAGGTTTATAGGTATGGTGTGAATAGAGTTTTAGTTAGTCTTAGGGTTAGTTATAGATCAGTAATGGTTAAGGTTAGGAAAAGGGTTTGGGTTAGGTATAAATCTAGTTACTAAAATCAATGGAAGTCAATGGACGGTCCCCATAAGGATAACAAAACACACTTGTGTGTGTGTGTGTGCATGTTTGTGTTTTGTAAAAGATTTTCACAGATTTTATCTAGAAGTTTCCCTGTGTTTGGCCTCAAGACTTCCTTTTAAAAAGCATTGTGTTATATAAAAATCTAACAGATGGCACGGACAGATTGTACAGAGTGTATTATATACAATCTGGCAAACTGTATTTCCCATAATAGTTTCTCACTTTGACAATTAATGTGATGCCAAATGGTCCAAAAATTATTTTAAAAAAATCTCACCTTTGTTGCAGCCTAAATTACCCAAATAAGAAGAATTTTGCTTTAGCAAAACTTCAAAGTGTCCAAACTCATTAATTATATAGAGATAACTTGATTTTAAAAGACCAAACTGGTTTATTTGAACATCACCAGCAGATTTATTTAAACTTTTTAGTCTGAGAACCTGAAAGTAGAATTTACAGGTAAACAGTGACACAGTCAATCCTTCACTCAGTCAATTTATTTATCATTTCACAGGATTGCATAATAACAGAATGGATGTATTCCATAATGTCACAGAGACAAAAATCATTTAAACACAAATATGACAATCTGTGGGAGAAGCAAGAAGACGAGAGCTGACAGAATGAAACGAGGGTTTCTAAGTTCTGAGGTTACTTTAGTTCAACTCACCACATACAATTAATCAAAATTCTTCTGTCAGTTTCATTTTCAACGTTTTTTCAGCAAAAATATTAAGGGACTGCTGCTGAATGGGCCACACTTTGCTGTTGGTGGTGATAATTATGCTTTTAAGTAACCATAGAATTCTATGTGGATAATTGTGGAAAGAAAAACTGACATTGGTGTAAAGATTTAAAAGGAAACAGTTGTGTGAACTAAAATTCAACCATGGAGATTGGAGCTGTTTTAAAATGGCAGCAGTTCATTTAGTCTCAGCCGTCAGCTTATCAGACCTGCTGCACATAAACTCTGGTTTAAGAAATGATCTACAACTGATAAGGCATTAAGAATTTATAGAAACATACTTCTAGATTTCCAAAATAGCTCTTGTAAGTATCTTTTATCCAACACAAACAATGTTGCATTGTTTTTAAGTTAAGTCCTGGGATTTCTGAGTCATGAGGCACGAGAAGCACAAATGTTATCAATCAAAAATGCCTGAACTGCTTCTTAATCCAAGTTCTAGCATAACTTTAATACTCTAGATAAACTTTAGGAATGTCGGACTATTTGGAACATTTTCAACTTTTAAGCTATAATCATCAGTTATTCTACAATTTTGTTTTAGTACTTAACTTACCAGTATGGGAAATCCAGTCAGGAAGTCATAGATGAAGACGATCCCACTGATCAGGTAGGTGATCTGCAGTGACGTCTTGAGAGGCTCTGACCCATCGATGGATGATCTGCGCTTCCCCTGAGCATCCTCCACCACGATGGTGGGAACGTTGAACTTGTTCTTGTCTGCGTTGTGGCCCGTCTGAATAGAGAAGGTCTGGAAGAGGGCGATGCCGATGCATATGACGCCCATGGCCACGCTGCCGCCGATCAGCAGCAGAAAGCACACGCCGAAGCCCAGACCTATCTCTGTCACGATGAATCTGCAGTCGGAGGTGTAGAAACGGTTAATGGTGTCGTGCCAGCCCACTGCTGGGAGTGTGGACAGGATGAAGGACACCATCCAGATGCCCATCACGGTGTGCACCGCCTGCTTCTTTGTGTTACTCAACCTGAAACACAGACACAAATGTTGGATTAGGTCAGCAGAACTTTTCGGACCTGAACTGAAACTGGTTTAGTTTTATTTGCGGTTCTGGAAATAACAAAAAAAAACATTTTGGTTAATTATGAGAGTTTATTCTGTACTACAACATAATACAGAACAATACATGTAAAGTTTTTGAACTATATCACTCAGAGTTCAACAAATAACCCAAAATCACATCACTAACAGGAAGATCTGATGGTAATAGCTAAAAAACTTACTAGAAAATACGTTAGCATTGGTGATCCTTTAAAACTATGATAAAACTTAAAAAACTAAAATAAACATGTAGCAAAACACAACAGAAGATTTGAACATGATATGAGGATTTCATATAGAACCAGAGATTTTTCTTTGTTTTTTTTTGCTGATGGCTGCTTTGGTCTATTTGTCATCTAGGTCTGTTTCAGCATGAGGGGTTTCCTATTTCCTCACAAAGAAGTATCTGCTCTGAGTGTTTGTGTCTTCTGTTGGTAATACAGCACTTTGCACAGTTAGCAGCATGACATGCACCTGAAAATTATGGGAAAATATTTGCCAAAGTCTCGATCTTCATAACAAAATGGTCCAACACAATCCTTAGATAGTGAGTTGCACATTTCTCAGATCTGCAGTTCAACAATGATAGTTTTCTAAGGATTTGTTATTTATGCACAATCTTGTTTCAAGTTGTGTGTGTTTGAAATACTTCAGCTCAGGTACTTCAGAGTTTTTTAGGTGCCCAAACCAAAGTGCAAATGTTGTTTTTTTTTAGTTTTTCAGGTAGTTGTGATTTAATTTAAACCAATTAAACTAAATCTATTCTATTGTGTGACCTAAATCAGGTTATGTCAAGAAAAAAACAAACAATATTTATAGGGTTCTTTGTTTTTTCCACATTTTTAAAACATTTCCAAACTAAATGCAGTTGAATTTTATCCAATTCTGATTCTAAAACATAAAGATAATTACTGTTTTTTTTCAATGAGACTGTGTTAATGTATGTGTTTTATTAAGATGAGGATCAAACAAAACTACAATATGTAGTCCAACTCTCAACAACCATTCCTGCAGACGTGTACAGTTCTGATCACAGAGTGTCTGTTTAAAGTTACTTGTATTTGATCGTGTTTTAAAGGAAAACCATTCCACCGTTCTAAAAGAATCAAAGCATATGGGGCCTTTCTTCTTCTTTTGCTAATAAAAATATTTAAAGGAGCACCGAGTTGATGCTTTTGAATACAAAATAAGTCAAAACAAGGTGTAAAACATTAGTTTACATTGATACAGTGGCACAGAGGGGGCAGCAGCCGCCTCCATCTTTGCACTATGACTTTTTGCAAAGACGAGTAGATCTTGTTGTCACAGTGAGTAATGCTAGCCCTTCCTGAGTGTGCCTGGGGTACATGGGGAGGTTACGTCACCAAGCTGCATGAATCTATTACCAGAGAGTGGGACAGAGAGCATTGTGAGGGAAATAATTTCTATGAGATAGTGAGCTGAGACTGATGAGAACATTTCCCTACGTACAAGCCTTGAATTTATAATTTCGGGCTTCAGAGTGTGTTAAAGTCAGCGATAAGGCAGCCATGCAAGCTCAGCAGGATGAATGTGAGGTAAAAGAAAGCTACAACCGAACTCTGCATCACCATTATATTATTAAATAGGACTTTTTTACAGAAAGAAAAGCTGCATAGGGAAGAATTAAAGCTTCCAGGCGTAAAATAAAAGTGCATATATCACAGCAACACTAAAAAAACAGATGAATAAAGTTTTTTATACAGTATCATGCAAACTGCAGATTGAGAATCTGTGATGCCTGTAACAGGCAGCTAAGCTGACTCTGATGTGCTTTCTTACTGTATTTGCTGCATTATTCACTGCAGAAACACATTCAGCTGAAAATGATTGTCTGATGGCAAGAAACTTCAAAAAAACCCTTTGAAGTTGGAGAAGTTCTTTCACAGCACAATTAACAACCTTCACGTGTATTGCAGAGTGTTTGAGATGCTGCATAGGTGCTTTCCTGTAATCATCAGCTGCTGATTTGAAATCAGTATAACACAGAAACCTTCATGAAACAGCAAAGCTGCTTGAAACATCTGATTCTGTGTGAACAGCAGATCCTGGAAGTCTAACAAGATTAGAGTCGTGCTGGTGCTGTTAATATGAGGTGAGCCTGAATCTTATTATTATTCAGTGTTGCTTACTAAATATCAGGTTACAAAGGAGCAAATGAAGGTTTGAGCTGCTCAGTCTCGGGAGTTTGACATCATGTCACCCCAAATCACTGCAACCAGCACATTAGTTGGTAGGAAAGATATTTCCAACTGATGCAAACTCACATGTCTCACCTGAAAGCTGCAAGCAGCTTGACAGGCAGCACCAGATGTCCGCCTGTCTGCAGAATCTTCTCCAGAAAGTTAAAAACACATCATTTGAAAATCTTCCTCACTTTCTTTCAAGCTTTCTGGTATTTTTGTGGTTATTTTCAGAACATGTTTTAGAAACTTTTTTGCCTGCAGTTTATTGTAAATAGATAAGTGGATCATAAACAGGTTTCATTTTGAACAGATTTGGGATTAAATGTCAAGATAAACTGGTGTCACAATACGGTGTGTGGAGTTAGAGAATGTGTTTTTACTATTTTAATTTTGGGTGTCTGAACAGAGAACATGCTGTTGATGGGTTTCATTTTTTAGCAGATAATCATTCCAGTATTTGTACAAGTCTTGATGTATTCCTGTAACTTGTTATTTTCAATGTGTGGGCCACAAACGGAAAAAAAACTCTGATTTTTTTTTATTGTGTATAATTTTATTTCTGGCTTAATTAAACAAAGTGTTAGTTTGCTATTTGGGTGATGCGGCTCATTAAAGGTGGAATGACGTAGATTAAAAGCACAATGTGATGTGGTACAAAGAGAACATTTATATAACATCATAAAGTAGATGTCCTACCTGTAGTTTACAGGCCAGCGTACCATCCACATGCGGTGATAGGAAAGTGAGGTGACGGAGAAGCAGGTGACAAGTGTTAGAGTGTAGAAGGTGGAGACAAACACCTTGCACAAACCCTCATTCCACTCGTAGTTGGAATGCTGGCGTCGCAGTGTTATGACACAGTACATGGTGATGGGGATGGCCATGTTGAGAATGTGCGTTCCTGCCAGGGTGCAGATGAGGAACTCCAGAGGCTTCCACTTCTTCTGCTTTGCACTGACGCTGAGGATGCTCCAAGTGTTGGCCAGAATGGACACGCCTGAGCAGACCAGCCAAGCCAGCGTGTTGGCATTGATGACGTCATCCTTCATGGTGGTTACCTTATCCACCATGTTGTCGCGGGGCAGGGCACAGTTTGGAGTGCCGCAACGAATCGTTGGCAAGAGCAGGTACACGTAAGGAGAAGGAGGTGGTGGTGATGGGCAGGAGGGGACGCAAGGCGTCAAGCGAGGCAGGCATCCTATCTGGGTGGGCGTGTACTCTCCATGGGTTGAGTAGAGCTGAAAAAGTATTTGGCTTTGGTGCAACACAGTGCGACGTTGAAGGGAAAAGGCAACAGAGTTGAGCCAGTTCTGTTACAGGTGTAAATCTGAAAAGAAAGGGAAAAACAAGGGAACAGGTCAGAGGGGCTGTAAGATCAGTGAAATAAGAAATCATTCCTGCTAATTAAGGAATTATTTTCACAATTTTGATGAGTGTTTCTATGTAAAAGGTTTAAGACCTTAAAGGCAACTTCTTGAACAACCTCAGTTTGGAGTTTACATTCAAATAAACAGAAAAGGTAACAGCTAATCTGAATGGATTACTTACATGTCACTTTACACATGTTCAAAATTCACAATTTGCCAGAAAATGTCTGACTCTGTTGGAGGTTAAAGGGTTCACGAGAGAGATAAATCAGATGCTGTGTTCAAAATAAAACAAAAAAAGAAGAGAATTTGACGAGTTTTGTTCCATTCCTCATAAATTTCTTACATTTGGGGTTTTGCTTTTAATAATAATTACAGCTGAAGGTCATTAAAAAAGAGAGAAACATCCATGAAACTGCATGTTTAACCAGTCTGTGAGCAGCAGAGGGCCTCGTGTGTGTCCACCACACTGTAAATATTCAGTTTTACTTAAATGAACTTGAATCTGAATAAGTTCACAATTCCTCAAATGACTTGACTCAAACAATCAAAAGGTTGTTTTGAAACGGTTGTCCATTTTTAACTCATCTTCTTTTTTTTATTCATTTATCTGCATATTGATTGATTGATTTTACTTTTCAACAACATGCCTATCAAACAATCTTGAAACAAAACACTCAGAGAAAGATCTAAAGTAATCTGTAACAGTTCAGGGATCACTTCCAGCACATCACGGCTCTCAACAATCATCACCGCTGGCTCCCCCACAGTGCAGAGAAAACTGCTTGGCACAGCTGGAGCCTGTTGTCACATCTATTTCCTGTCTCTTGGCTTGTCCAAACACTCATGTGCTGTAGGCAGGACCCACGAGAACAGAACGTCGAAAACGACAAGAACTGCATCACGCTTCACCCTGCTCATACTTCCACTGATCTAATTCTCTCTCTCACTCCTTTCCACAATAGAACATTAAATGTCACCCAGACCTGCTTAAACAAGTATCTATGCTCTCTTGGGGGCAGTTTAACCACCAGAATCAGGAGACGGTCTGTCAGCACATAAAATTCACTCTACTGGCTCAACAAGGAACATTTATATGAAAGCAACCAACTGTGGACAAATTATGTCTTAACCAGAACTGAAACATTGTTTTAATGGCAAAGTTTTACTTTAAGATCTTTAAATAATAAGATACATTTATTCAACAGTAAAAACTAGATCTTTTATCAGACTAATTAAAGAGTGTTATGCTTATAAGGCTGATGAAAGGAAGAATTGTCTGATGCTTAGAAAGAAGAGAATAATAAAATGATTCAAGAGCATATCACATTCTGGACTGATTACAGTTCCTTCTGTATTCTCAATATCGAAACGTGAAACACAGCCCGGCAGGAAATGTTTGCCAACTCGTTTTTATATTAAAGCAGCACATTTGCCAACTAATTTTTATCCTATCTGGAAGTTGAATCATGGCAACTGGACTTCTTTCTCATTAAGGTTGAAACGTTTCACTGGTCACTCAGACAGCGTATTCTCTGATAAGTCCCCTTTTCTCCCAAAAAGTGGGTCATTACATGTGGCCAACCTGGTGGAGGGTTGAATCAGGCCTGATTTTCCCAGGAATGTCTAAGACCTCCAACTCTCTTGAGGAAGGGGTTGTTCATTTGCAAACAAAGCTTTCTAAAGGCAGTTTAGGAAGAAAACACCAGCCCCAGTTTACACCTCCACCAGGTTGGTCTCATATAAAGACCCAGTTTTGGAGATGGATTTAAGTTATTTGGATGAGTAATAAAAAATTTTGAAAAAGAAGAAGTCCAATTGTCGTGACTCACTATCTTCACCTGAATGATTTTGTACAGCTGCGATAGTTTAGAATGAAATGGATATTCATCACAGGCCCCCACAGACATGATCAACCATTCATGCAAACAATTAACCAAACATTAACACTTTTGTAGGAAATTAGAGAATCAGAAAAATAACACTTGTGCACAAAGAGAATCTGCAAACTCCATAAACATCTGAGTCATGAGTCAAACCCAGGACCTTTTTATAGTGACACCACAATGCACCACCGTGCAGCCCTAAAAAATCTATAATCATTTTAATTATTGACACATCTTAAATGTACAGTTTGAGTTAAAGCTGTGATGAAATATCATCCTGCTCACACATTTACTCTCTGTCTTAACTGTAATCATGAAGCTTTACCTTGTTAAACAATCACAATCTCACAGCACACACGGTGTCGTTATGATCCTTAAAAGTCTCAGGTGGGAAAGGAACAATTTGATGCTTTGATTTGTAAATTTTCGAGTGGTTGTTGAGCAGCAAAGGTTTGTTTGAGGGAATAAACAGGATCAGGGAATCAGAGGCATGAAGTGTAAAGAAGAGAAAAAAGTTAATCCCAGAACAGTGAGAGTTATTCTAACAACAGACCAGGATGTATTCATGACTGACAGCAAAGCAGAATCTCAGTTTGATGTCCATTTAGTTCCTGGACACAGAATAAGAAACAATCACATATGACAGCTGACATCTTTGGTGCAACTGAGTTTATCCTCTTCAGTTCATTTCCCTTCCTCTCATCTTCTCTTTCACTGTGTCATTCTGACCTTTTCTTTTAAATGTTTGTGTTGTATAAAAGCTGTCCAAGAGTTCATCGCTGCGTGTTCACTGGTGGAAAACACAGATAATAGGAAATCACATCGGACAGGATCACTGAAACCCGTATTGTGGGTGATCAATCTCCGACAAGCTACAAAAGTTAATGAACAGAGATTCTTGCAGGTTCAGGGATACACCTGAGCCTTTCAGCCAAAATGTCACTTTTAACCTATCAAAGGTCAAATTTAGGGAGCATGTTTCAAACAAAGGCTGATGATCAGATCTTGCAGGAAGAAACTCACAAACATATTTTTTATCCAATAAAACTTTTAGTTGGATGCATTCCAAATATTGTGTTTGCAGACTTCCTTTGCAAGTAGAATAATAAAACTGTACACTGTTATTAGTTGCAGGCATCATGCAAAAATATGTTTCTCATATTTATATGAAAGGAATCAGTAGCATTTAGTGGCACGTCAGCTTCTTGAGAGGATGTTCCACTGCTGCAGTAGATTATTATAATTATTACCTGTATGTGCTGCAAATTAAAAGACAAAGAGGTTCTTGACATTTGAATGTATGATGTAATATTTTAATATTTTTTGCAGCATCAGCACTTTCCGATCCTCCCATTGAAACATGTTCTAGCTACTTTATAGAATCGTTTTGAAACATTATAATTATAAAACCTGATCAAAGAGTAAAAGCTCAGAACAACTCATCACTTAACTCAGAATTATGTATGATAGAATGTTTTTGTTTATTTATTTGTTCTTTCTCTGTTTTTGGCAAATCACTTTGGTTTGAGGTAAAATTTAAATTTGGTTTCTTAAAGCTAAAGGGCTGATTTAGTTTAACTTTGACAATAAACACAACAGTTACTAATTTATACATTTATTTGTGAATCTGTATGGAAATAAAGGGACACAGTCCAGGTGTTTATAAGCTGTGAAATCTTGAAAGAAAAGGTTTGGATGAAAAGAAATGAAATATAGAAGAAGAAAATGATTTTTTTTCCTGTAATACAAGTAGAAGTGTTGGTATTCTCTGAGGAGAATTAACAGAATAACAGGAAACAGCAGTGGTAGGACTTGTAGAACTGGTTTTATTTAAACACTTGACTGACGGGCTTCCTATTCACAGTAGAGCTAACAGCTCGATCACCCACAATCCCATGGGCCTCCGCGCCAAATCTATCTTCTGCACAAGGGAAATCAGCCCTGACAATCACGCAGCCACTGAAAATACCTTCCCTCTCTAACACCGAGATGTAGAGTGGCACATATTCAAAAACAGAAATGGGCCACGCATTTGAATAATATCCCATTTTACACTTTCTGTGAACTACATGAACTGCCAGCCTGTAAACATAAGGAACTCTGTGACAGTGAAGACAAGCTGAGGCCTGATAAGCTTTATTTCCTCACAGCTCTTTGTACATTAAACGACTGGTTTACATTCATTAAAACCAGCTATTTTTATAAGGCTGAATCCAATAAAGATGTGGGAAAAACTAAAAGATGTCAGTCATCACACAGATCACAAAGTCTGAATCCAGATCATTTGTCATCACACAAAGAAGAAAAAACAAAAAGAAAATCAGATTCATTGTTTTAGAATATGAAGTCAGACTATTGCAAAGCTCTGCTTGTATAAAAGAGGATGATCCATCCATCCATCCATCCATCCATCCATCCATCCCTCATCCATCCATCCATCCATCCATCCATCCATCCATCCATCCATCCATCCATCCATCCATCCATCCATCCATCCATCCATCCATCCATCCATATGGTTTTAATGTCAAACCATTTACCATTTCATGTGTGGAATATTTAAAAAGACTTTTATTTCCACAGGGAACTAAAGAACAGCATAAACACTGGGACGGCCTTGTAAAAACTGTCACGCAGGGAACTGTGATTTTATCCCCTTCATGACAAACTATTTCTCCCCGTATGAGTCACATTTTTGAGGGCAATGAAACACTTGTTTTTTCACCTCAGACCATCATCAGTCGAAACACAGAGATGATGACATAAATGTGAGCCTGGACAAATACTGGCAGCCATAAAGACAGAGTTATCTGTTAAAACAAGGGAGAAAATATCATCTGAAGTAGATCAGACAGGTTATTAAACTGATCCATGTTACCGTTACCGTCTTACTCAGAATGAAAACGAACATATATTTGCTTCCAAACTAGCAGACACTGGAGAAAACTGGGGGCAGGCCCCTTGTATAAGCTCCCCCACTGTTGAATTTGATGAGTGGGATCCTGCTGTACAGCCAGAACTCATCTCTAAAACTGTCGGAGGAAAAATCTATTCTCTGAGGGGAATCTATGCTCTGAGTGTTGGCTCAGTGTCCGACGATACATCTCTGATGTTTACACATGACAGGTGATTTACTTTGAATGTACAGTCAGCAGGAAGGCCTTTAAAACACTCAAGTCCTGCACAAGATCAGCTTTTAAACAGGAAATCTTAGAGGCTGATGTCAATAGAGGTACCATCCTGCACGGATTCTTCAAACATGATGAAACGTATTGGATTTGTGTCGACTCTTTGAAATTTAACACATAAATCTAAACGTATACAGACAGAATGATGGATAAAGATCATTTATTCAACATCTATCAATGGATTATCACTTTTCAGATACATGCTCTTAGTTTTCATGGGGGATCATGTTACATATAGACTTGATGAGGAGGATTGGGGTGAAAATTGAGACCCAACAGGATTCATCTGAAATGAAGTGATCTGTAAGATACAGATCGCCTCAATTCACTAAAAATAAAGAAATTCTCAAACATTATTAAACAAACCTTAAAAACAGGGGAATGTGGATTATCTACAAAAAGTGATGATTCATTGAAAAAGTAAAACAGAATGGGGGAAAAAAATAATTTTGTTAAAAAGAACTAACTTCACTAAATCCCTGCAGTACCTTTTGGGGTAAAATCAAACTAAAATCTATGTGCCTGCATCAGATGGAATTGAATTGAAAAGTAATGTGCTGATGCTGTTAGAGCAAAAACTGAAGAGAAGCTGATATTTACCAAAATGTAATAAGTGCAAACGTGTTTAACAACACCTGAGACACAAAGTTTCCAAAATTTACGACCACCAGCTGAAAACAATATTTTTTAGTCTGTTCAACTTGATCAAAGTGGGTAAAACCAGTGAAACAAATAAGAACCAGAACATTTTTAGCTTAGTGTCTCATGTAAATAAACAGTTTCATCATTCACTCAGTACAGGTGACGAGTTCTTCCTCATCACATAAAGGATTTGTTTGACCTTGAAAAACTAAAACACAATTAATCTTACTCATCTGAATGATGAGCTCATTATCAGTTTATCAATGAGGTTTAGATAGAACCCAACGTTCTACGATAAATCATCCGCAGGACTGATTTCATCTCATTGTCCTGTTACAAAGTCCTTCAGTGTGAAATCACCTTCTTGGAATCAAAAAACATACAATTTGTAGGATCAGCATAAAATAAAATAAAAAATAATGTCAGAGATNTATATAGCCTTTGTTGGCAATGACAGAGGTCAAACGTTTTCTGTAAGTCTTCACAAGGTTTTCACACACTGTTGCTGGTATTTTGGCCCATTCCTCCATGCAGATCTCCTCTAGAGCAGTGATGTTTTGGGGCTGACGCTGGGCAACACGGACTTTCAACTCCCTCCAGAGATTTTCTATGGGGTTGAGATCTGGAGACTGGCTAGGCCACTCCAGGACCTTGAAATGCTTCTTACGAAGCCACTCCTTCGTTGCCCGGGCGGTGTGTTTGGGATCATTGTCATGCTGAAAGACCCAGCCACGTCTCATTTTCAATGCCCTTGCTGATGGAAGGAGGTTTTCACTCAAAATCTTACGATACATGGCCCCATTCATTCTTTCCTTTACACGGATCAGTCGTCCTGGTCCCCTTGCAGAAAAACAGCCCCAAAGCATGATGTTTCCACCCCCATGCTTTACAGTAGGTATGGTGTTCTTTGGATCCAACTCAGCATTCTTTCCCCTCCAAACACGACAAGTTGAGTTTCTACCAAAAAGTTCTATTTTGGTTTCATCTGACCATATGATGTTCTCCCAATCCTCTTCTGGATCATCCAAATGCTCTCTAGCAAACCGCAGACGGGCCTGGACGTGTCCTGGCTTCAGCAGGGGGACACGTCTGGCACTGCAGGATTTGAGTCCCTGGCGGCGTAGTGTGTTACTGATGGTAGCCTTTGTTACTTTGGTCCCAGCTCTCTGCAGGTCATTCACTAGGTCCCTCCGTGTGGTTCTGGGATTTTTGCTCACCGTTCTTGTGATCATTTTGACCCCACGGGGTGAGATCTTGCGTGGAGCCCCAGATCGAGGGAGATTATCAGTGGTCTTGTATGTCTTCCATTTTCTAATAATTGCTCCCACAGTTGATTTCTTCACACCAAGCTGCTTACCTATTGCAGATTCAGTCTTCCCAGCCTGGTGAAGGTCTACAATTTTGTTTCTGGTGTCCTTTGACAGCTCTTTGGTCTTGGCCATAGTGGAGTTTGGAGCGTGACTGTTTGAGGTTGTGGACAGGTGTCTTTTATACTGATAACGAGTTCACACAGGTGCCATTAATACAGGTAACGAGTGGAGGACCGAGGAGCCTCTTAAAGAAGTTACAGGTCTGTGAAAGCCAGAAATCTTACTTGTTTGTAGGTGACCAAATACTTATTTTCCACCATAATTTGCAAATAAATTCTTTAAAAATCAGACAATGTGATTTTCTGGATTTTTTTTCCTCATTTTGTCTCTCATAGTTGAGGTATACCTATGATGAAAATTACAGGCCTCTCTGATCTTTTTAAGTGGGAGAACTTACACAATTGGTGGCTGACTAAATACTTTTTTGCCCCACTGTATGTGCCTGCATCAGATGGAATTGAATACTTTGATTTGGTGAGGAATGATGCTGTGATTGTACAACATCGACAGTAAAACATGCAGGAAGTAATGTGCTGATACGGGAGCTGTGTTAGAGCAAAAACTGAAGAGAAGCTGATATTTACCAAAATGTAATAAGTGCAAACGTGTTTAACAACACCTGAGACACAAAGTTTCCAAAATTTACGACCACCAGCTGAAAACAATATTTTTTAGTCTGTTCAACTTGATCAAAGTGGGTAAAACCAGTGAAACAAATAAGAACCAGAACATTTTTAGCTTAGTGTCTCATGTAAATAAACAGTTTCATCATTCACTCAGTACAGGTGACGAGTTCTTCCTCATCACATAAAGGATTTGTTTGACCTTGAAAAACTAAAACACAATTAATCTTACTCATCTGAATGATGAGCTCATTATCAGTTTATCAATGAGGTTTAGATAGAACCCAACGTTCTACGATAAATCATCCGCAGGACTGATTTCATCTCATTGTCCTGTTACAAAGTCCTTCAGTGTGAAATCACCTTCTTGGAATCAAAAAACATACAATTTGTAGGATCAGCATAAAATAAAATAAAAAATAATGTCAGAGATTCCTGTAAAAATTGATGTTGTACTTCTCACTTTAATTTAAAAATGTTTGGTTGTTATTATTTTGGGTTTTTTCTGTCTGTTCGCATGTTGTTTTATATGGTAGCCCAAAAGGGTCAATAAAATGCAAGTAGTTTGACCATAAGATGATGTCATCAAAAGCATTAACTCACAACAGGGACAAAAACAGGATGAGAAAAGTAATTACCTAAATCCCCTGTATCCACTTTATGACCCAATTAGCTGTCCATCAACCATATTGTAGGCAGTTTTATTTAAATGGCTGGTCGATATGTTAAATCCCTGTGTGTGCTCAGAATGATTTATGCATCATGGCAGGGACAAGAAATTAATAAAAGAGTAAGTAGTGGCAGCTTTAAACAAATATTTAGTTTTCATTACATTACAGCTCATTTACAGGAAAAGTAGCACCACCTAAATTTAGCATGTCCTTATTATGAGATGAGCTGTTGGTAAACCCCCTATCACATCACAGACTCTGCTTCAAGACATAATCTCCTATTGTATATGTTGCATAGCAACTGGATTCATCTTTAAAGAAACCTTCAACTGGAAGGAAAGTATTATAAATATGGCTTTAAATTTTAATAAACTTTTTCTTTGGCAAATAGTGATTTTAAATTATGCAAAAAGTTCCTGCATATTTTTTCATTTTAATCTTATTTCTTGTATAAAGTTCAAACAAAATATGTCATCCATCTCCTAAAATGTTAAAGGATAATGTAAAACTGAGATTTCTTACAGTTTCTCGTATGTTGTTGCTTCAGTTTTTATGTAATCATGAATGAAACTGGGTCTAATGTTACCATAGTCCTCTGCAGTTATAAATCATGTTATTTTTAAAGATCAATACTGACAGGTTGCAGAATCAAATGTAGGAACATCCTTCAGGGGACCGTGTGACATATTCCATATGAGATTTATAAAAGTAACTATTAGTTGTCTGACGTGATGAGGAAAGTTGAAAAGTCAACCACATAAAATGATAATAATAACAACATTTTATTCAGACAACTACCTTAAATGTATATTTGGGGGGCGGGGCACATGTTGATGAATGAAGGCAAGTCAAAGGTTGAATGTCACTATTCCTAAAACAATGATCCATGTTTATTTTGGCTCCTTTTTACCCTGTTTTTTGATTTATCAGAGTACATTATGGTGCATTTTCCTCCAACTTGTCTCAAATACAACAAATAAGATAAAGTCTGAGCTGATCCAGAGCAAAAACCAGCAGCACTGTAGCAGCTGGCTTTTAATAAAAATGAAGTCAAACACACTCAATAAGAATGAGCTCATTCGTACTTTTATCTGTCTGTTTGTTGTATTAATACCTTCAGTTTTGGTCACATATTGACCAGTGACGTGCATACACATTTACTGTTTACAGCTGAAACATTAGTTTATGTTTTAATGTTGCAGTTGGCAGATTTAAATCTTTATCTATACAGTTTAAATTAACTCAATTTGTGATGCACAGCAATTAAAAATGAGAGTTCACGGACAGTTTTCAAATAAATCCAATAATCTAAAAGTAATTTGCAAAGTAAATAAGAGAAATCTGTGATCTGTTTGTATAAGAAGACCTCCAGCTGCTCTAAGTTCAGAATAAACTGCAGGTTCTAATGATACAGTTCATGAGGTTTCTCTGTAGTCTTTGTATTTTTTTCTGTTTGCTCTGTATTTAAACATAATTAAGGCCCAGTCACTCCCATTACATGGCAGCAGAACTCCCCTGCTTACAAAGAGCACAAAGGAAAACAACACAATGTGTAAAGTGATCATTCAATCTACAGACAGAATTTCCCAGAAGACTTTGGGAATGTAATGAAATACACACTGGCTCAAATATAAGATAATATAAGTGGATCCTCACAGTAGGCTATAAAAGATCTAATAAGTTACAGTCATCAAATAAACACTATAACATAAAGTTCTCATTATCATAAAAGTCCCAGGTGTGATTTTCAAAAATGGCAGAAAAGAGTCCAAATAAATAGTTTTTTAAGGATGAATGTTCACCTACTATGTGTTTTGAATATAACGAGATTATGAATATTATAACAATCTTTTGACAGAATATTAATCCGTCTTTGGAACTGTAAATATACACTTACAGGAGATGATAAGAGACAACCAATACACAAAGACTTAACAACAACAATAACATGTTGTGAGCACATGCCCCTTCCGTTTAATCACAGCTTTTCACTAATGCACAGCAGGGTGGCAGAGTAAGTTGGCAGCCTGCTCTCTAACCAGATTCAAGCCCCTGTGTCAGCTTTGCTCATCTGAAGTCTCTGAAGCAAACCACTGAAACTCCACTAGCTCCAAAAAAAAAACATAAAATCAGAGAACTCTGAGGATCAGCTGTCAGTAAAGGTGAGCCAAGATTTACAGGAACAAGAAAACTCACTGAGTTGAAGTTATAACTTTACCTCAGAACCTTAGAACTGATATAAAAGAACTAGATCATGTCAGACCTGTACTTATGTATACGAATCCAAACACTGTATATGAAGATGGGTGACACCCGCCATTTACTTCCACAGTATAAAACTGAAGTCATAATATCCCATAAACATGTGCTGCCATGTTGTAGTTTTGGATCCAGAGTTTAAGTACAGATGTGGGTCTTAAAGTCCCGCCTACTCACCTGCACATAATCATGGTGATTTTAAGCATGGGCGGAACTTAAACCATAAGCTCATTTTGTTTCAGCTACAGCTTCCTGCATCCAGTTTATTATAAAACACCTACAGTCTGTGTATATTACATAGCATTAACATATGTGATGTTATATACTTGTAGAAAGTATTAGTAAACAAATACCAAGTGATCAGGGAACCAGACAAAAGCTGAATTCCTGTTTCACATGAACGTTCCCACACTGCTCTTCTTCTGCTTCTTGCTTTAGTGTTACAGCCATTTTCAGATATGAAATGCAAAATGATATTAAACCTTATTATATGTTAAAGTGACATAATTTGGTCTTACAGATATATGCGTCATTTGCACTTGTGTTTTCATAAATATGACCAGTCGGAACCAGCGAAATTGAGTGTGCAATACTTTTCATCTGTGTGAGAATTGAAAGTGCATGTGTTGTAATATAGAAACAAAGTGGTCAAAATATCAAAGGTTTGGGAATGTTGCAATAACATAAGTTGACATTAGCATGTCAAACTTGATGTGTCTATGTGAAAACTATCAACGAGTTAAAGGTTGGATATGGAACACTACAACAACAGAACAAGACCTCCAGCTATTGGTGCGCCAGGCTCGCAACCCTGCGTGCACTCCGATGCAGTGAAAATTCCTCATCAAAACCCGCTCTGGCCCCCGATCCTGCCAGGTTTGCCATTTCTGCATGCGTTTTAATGCTGTGACATTTTTTTTATTTGGGTCGATCTATTGTAAGGCTTCACCTAAACTCACTCTGGTTTTATTCTGAGAAGGATAATAAAATCCAGGGCTCTGAAGCAGCTGCTTGACTTGCCGACTACACTANTTATCCACAGTACCAGCCTCTGACTATTTACTGTATTAGGCAACCCGCAATGGTGCCTGTCAAAATCAATGTTTCATTATATTCTAATTCAAATCTAATATTTAAAGGAAATACTGTACTTTTATTCTACATCCTTCTAGAGGTATTATCTTTTTTAAAATATAGCTTTTTTATGAAATTATTCCATATTCAACCTTTAACTGATTCAGCTAAAAACTTAATTTTTCTACATGTTTTTTCTACATGCTTATTGGACAATATGTGTTTTAAGGAATACTCCCTTTTATCTTGTGAGGGTTTTATTGTACTTAACATCACTAATGGCAGGTTAAGTTAATTCTGAAAGTACTTTCATGTCACCTTATTTCCTCGTCTCTCTTTTAACCATTAGACAAAATGTAAGATTATTGTTGTTGTTCTTTTGGATTTATTGTGTAAAGAAATAGAGATGTTGCATCTGGGTAATAAAGAGAAGATAAGTAGGTTGTAAAGTCTGAACAGAGACTCTTAATTTATTTTTGCTTTGACGTAATAGCGAGATTACTCTTTAAAGCAAATGATAAGTCATATTAAAGAGCTGTTTGTACTGCAATCTGTTTTCTGTGACAGTGTGCAGGTCAGACTTGTGCTTTGTTGACAGTGACAAATAAAGGTTGCCGTCAGAGACTGGTAATTTGAGGCACCAGAGTATTCATTCAGACGTGTCTAAAAAAAGCTTTGGATACACTCTGATCACATATCAGTTTGTTGCTCTTATTAGCTGCCTATTTTCTATGCCAAGCATCACATCAATATTTTATGTACAATATGTAGTTATTAGCAAACAACAAGCTTCAATGCATCTGACTTCTGCAGTTCTGTGTGGAATTATTTTCAGTGTTGAGGATATTTGACTCAAAGCTCGTTGAAAAAGCAAAAGGAGACAGAATTTAAAACAGAATCCAAAAATTGCACATGCTTTTCCTTGTTTTATGACTAGTCAAATGTAGAAAGAGCTAAATTTTCCATCACAAATTCAACACAAGATACTTTCTTCCTGTTTATAATCAGGTACCTCCAGGTTAAACTGTAGGAACACTGATTAACACATACCAGATTCTTCTTAGATGCTGGCACGTAGTTTAGTTGCAATTAATGAATGCTGTTCACATATCAAGCATCATATAATAAAGCTGTTTAGATGAAAGCAGTCAATGCGTTGTTGTTGAATGAAAAATAGAAGAGTGTGAACGCAGACTAACATGATCATAAAATGACAGAGCTAAATGTGTGACAAACAAAATGTCACACTTGCCCTGCGAAACGCTGCGATCTGTTCTGAGGCTTTGTGGTGTAGCAGTAACTGTCACACACAGGCCACAGAGCCGAGAAGTGGAAGTGATCACTGGCTTGCATGCCTTTACTTTCTGACCTAAAACTACATGTCAGACACTTTTTACTCATCATCTGTCAATATGATGTGAAAATAAATAAAGTATGCAACAAACAACAGACTGACACACCTAAAACTTCATGACAAAAAGAAACTAGGTTGAATTTTTGGTTCTAATTTCACTTTGTAAATCACAAGCATGTTCCTGTGTGTTTCATTAGCATGCATGACTTGGAAGACATTTACAAAAGTGCTACTACTGTTACAATTACAGCATGTCTATGAGGGTTTTTTTCCTAAAGTCAGTTTAGTCAATAGGTAACCTACACGACTGTAGCTAGGTTACTTATCCCTTTTATTGGAGGCTGCTCTGTCAATACTTGCCTGCTTCCTCAGTGTAATTACCAAGCTTCCAGCATATAGATTGAATGTAGATGTACAGTGTCTTTTAATAAGGCCACTTCTGGATCCAGACTGGATTTGGGTCAGATTTGCATCATAGTTATTTTTATTTATCATTTTTATACTTTTTCTTAGTGTAGTAGGATCCACCTGTTTAGGTGAAAACCTTCTTGTTTAATATTTATTGTGAATTAGCGAGATGATGAGTCTGTTATTAATACAACCATCTGTCTTATCTTACCTTTTCTTTTTCCACAGGACGTTTAAGCTCCTAGTGGCTCATTTTTTTCCCACGGAATGAAGAACGGTCGCCAGTTCAAGTCCGTCAAAGTGGTTCTCCTGCACTTAAATCCCAAAGCTGTTCCTTGTCGACAGCATCAAGTTAAGAGAATGACCTACAAAATAAAGGGTGAGCCATCAAACACCTCACCACAGCTGTAGTTACTCCTCTCGTTTCTTGTTGCCCCTCTTTTGTTTCATTCACGGGGGATGAAAAAAATCATCAAGCCGTTTGTTTCTAAACAAAAATGTCACTTCCTTCTTTAGGAAACGCGACAGTCAAAGAAGATGAGCTGGCTGAAGATAAAAGACGAATTTCTTTTCTCTCCCCTCCGACGCAGGCGAAGCGAGCGATAGATGAGGCATGATGGATGCGCGCTCCCGGCAGCTGCGGCGCGTTCGTGAGTCAGACGCACCGTGGCCGTGGGAGTGAACCGCAATAAGGAATAATTCATAGAAAATAGGTTCTCTCATGTGGAGTTAGAGCTGCTACTGCATGTTTGGTTCTTGCTTTGAACAGAAACACAAAGACTGTTCAACATTTGAATTAACGGACGTTCAAACACTCAATTATAAAAAATAAAAAATAAAAGAAATAAGGGATATTACTTGGTGAAATCAGGCAAATAACTGACTTCTGCAAATACATTTAAAATTTTAAGACTATAGCTAACATTAAATATTTATGTAGATTATATTGCATTATTTCTCGTGTAATGACTGCATGTACGTTACTTCCCCATGTTATTGGTTTGTCTTTAAACGGGCCTTTTCATTGACATTATGCGACTTGTTATGTAAGACTCCATCCCTGGATGATTCAGTTACAGCTTTCCTCCCGCAGGGCTCAGATTGTACCCAGTAAAAAGAAGGGAAAAGCATATCAGCCCTTCATCATGAGACACAGATCAGTCCTCAATGTCTCGGATTCATTTATTTCTTGAATAGGGCAGTGAGGTGCACGCGGTCTCCTGCCTCCCATTCATTAAAAGAAGTAGCCTATGATGCATTTAGCTACACCTGGGAGCTGCGCGTTGCTACTCACAATCAGACTGTTTAGTGTAAAGTGCCTTACAAACAGTCGCTTCACAGCTGATCCAGTTGAAAAACCCATCTAAATCTAACTGATTGCCACGAGGACAACTCATTATGATTAAATGGGTTGTTTTCCAGACCCTCATTGATTTATGTATTTGTGTCAGTTTTATTCTATTATTTTAAAACACTGAAAGATCGTGTGGATCATTTGAAAAGCCCATCGTGAAGAAACTGATTCTATGAGAACAATAAAAAATAATCAACAGACAAGATGTTTTTGAAGCCTGTATCATGTTATTAATTTTTTGGGGTCTTACCTGCAGCAGCATCAGAACGATGTTAGTTTAGAGGAGAAATGTTCATGAAGGGAAATATTCTAGAGCAGATTTCAGCCTTGTAACAACTCACACTTCAGAAATACCATCATGTTTTAAACACATGCTGTGTTGCTTTTGTATGTATCAGAGAATTAAACTGAACACGTGTAAGAGCTTGTTGAAACTTCAGTTTAAATAACTGATCAAAAATATAACTATCTCTTGCAACCATGATACATTGAGTTTACATTGAAGTGTTTTCTTCTGTGTTGATATTTTCTATCTTTGCATTTGTATTTTCTTGAGATTTTTTTAAAAGGCCTCAACTTTTAGAAAAAGGGTTAACTTGAAAATGAGACACTGACAAGCTGTTGAAAGAAAATCATTTTGATGAAATAGATGTATCATTACATGTTAAAACTTTATTTTTTGATCGATTAGCTTAGATTAATCTGATCCATCCCTTTAGTTATGCTGTATGTTTAAGCTGCTGTAGGACCTACACATCTCAAAAATGTTAAAACAGAGGCAACAAAATGTTTAAAAAGTAACTGGCACAATCCAAAAACAACTGGAAGAATATCTGACAACTATTAACAGCTTAGTAACATGACTGAGTATAAAAGGAGCTTTGGATGGAAGCAGAGTCTCTCAGATGTAAAGATGAGCAGATTTTCACCAATCTGCTCTCAAAGTGCATCTAAAGACTGAAACAAAATGTAAAATAGCAAAGTCCCACCATCTACAGCCAATTAATATCAACAATTCAGAGAATCAGGAGGATTAGCTGTGTGCAAGGAACAAAGTTAAAGGTCAAAATACTCTTGATTTCCAGGCCCCGAGGCAACACTGCATCAAAAATGGACATGATTTACATCTGGACATCACAGCATGGGCTCAACAACACTTTCACATCCATCTGTCAACAACCGTGATACACAAACACCAGTTAATGATCTATCAGGGAAAGATGAAGTCAAATATAAACACCATCCAGAAACATCTTCTCTGTGTCAAAGCTCATTTAGAATGGTCTGAGGTCACGTGGAAAACTGTTCCGGGGTCAGATTTGAAATTCTTGTGGAAAACCATGAACGCCGTGACAAGTGGACTAAAGAGAAGAGGGACCAGTTTGGACATTTTACATCTAAAATGTAAAAAAATAGAGAATCTGTCAGATATTCTGTTGCAGCAGATTCACAGAAAAACTGCCTGACTTGGAATGTCCTGATCAAACTTTAGAAACGTTTCACTATGTGTAACACAATGATTGATTTGTGATTGTGCTTGTGGTTAACACCAGATTTGCAGCTTTAGCTTTTTTTTTTAAACCTAGTCCTTTAATAAAACTGGACAAAGGGAGAGAAGTTGAGTATGAGGGGAGCTAGGTGACCTGGAAGTAAAAAATAACAGAAGGCGTTCCGCCCACTGGCTCCATGGGCACCATGTTGCCCCTACTCTCTCAGTCAGCTGCACAATCTCCCATCACACACGCACAGATACAGAAACTCTTAAATACTTAACACTGTTCCAACAAAATGCTGCTCAGATTTACTTCCTCTCTGTAAAGATGGGATTGTCCACCTAAAAATGAAAAATAGCTGCTTCAGTAGTACAACAGAATGCTGTAGCTTAAAAGAGGAAGGTTCCAAAGTATAGGACATTACCTACTATCCTCTGTAAGGAAAACCCTGCTGGCTCCATGCCCAGATAACACATGGTTGAATTAAGGGCTTGTATCTCTGTGCTGTGAAGGTGGTCCAGGAAGCAAAAAACTATATATTTTTTTTTTTTTTCAAAAAAGGCAGAATTGATTATTTCACACCCCTTTTTGTTTTTATTTTTGTCTTTAAACGTGTGCAGCTGCTGACAGCAAATCTAGCTTTCGTCTATTAGCGCTTCTTCAGAGTCCTTAATGGTTTTTCCTGCTGCAGCAGAGGATCATTTATAAAGGCAGTCTTGAAAGTCTCTCTGGGATACAGCAGCGCGAGTGCTTCTATTCCCCTGATTTAGACATAAGTGGAAATATGAGATCAGCGTTTTGTTCTCATTCATTATTCTTATTCTCTGGTGGGAAAAGCAGTTTAGCCATGGCCGGGGTCATTGTCTTCAGTGTCCTGAATATAAACTCGAGGTCTCTAATGTGACTATTTTCATGTGACCCTTTAAAATACACATTGGCATTTTGGTTACAATTTAGAAACATGGTTCTATGATGATCTACAGTGGAAAAAACTGTTTTATAAAATGTTTTCTCTTCCATTCTAAGCCTGATCTTCCACATAAGTAACCATGGTTACTGTGATGTGTCTATACTTTAAAAAAAAAGCAGTTACTGCCAGCTATAATGGTTGAAGACAGTAATTGACGTTATGAATGACAAGAATAGAGTGTATCTGGATGATTTCGGAGCGGGGACACACAGACATGTCTGTGCATATGTTGCACACAATGCAGATGCTTTCCAATGAGGTCAGATTTCTCAGAAGCCTCGCATTGCCATCTGATTTGCATCATGTCCTCCCTGCATTGTGGCTTCCTTTTTCTGTGTTCTTCTCCCACAAGATGCCTCCGGTTCACCAGGGTTAAAAATAGATATATCCCTCCAGTGCGGCTTGGGCCTAACTTTATTTTCACGGGGGAAATGAAAAGCACACACACTGCTCTGGCTGGAGGGACAGAAAGAAAAACAATAACTTTCAAGATCTAGTGACAGAAGAGTCTTTGTTCATCTAAGAAAAGCAGTAATGGAGAAAGCAAATGCTCAAAAAAAAAACCAAATCTTTCTAAATAATCTGATATTTTTATGAACAGGATTGGGTGGATTTATAGATTTTAATGTCTCACTTGTAGAATTAATCTGATTTTCTTTCTTGCAAACATGCAGAAACCCACACAGAGGTATTTTCACTTTCAGACAAAGAGTGCAAGACACGTAGGTGATATGACAGAGGAGGAAACGTTAGGAGGAAAAGGTTGAATGAACAAGAAAGCAAAATTGCAAATGGAATGAAGACGAACGAGAACATGACACAGGCTGAAGTCAGAGTGTGACAGACATGCAGAGGAGGAGGAGGAGGAAGAGGAGGAGAGTGCAGAGGAAGGAGGGGGTAGGGATGTTGGAGAGATGCTGGATGAGTCAAAACCCCTGAGCTCCTGTGACTTCTCTGTGAAAGACAGTGCTGAAAAGATGGATAATGTGCCCTCGCTGCCAAGACATGCCAACGACGATGACATAATCATCATCAAACGAGCAAAGACACACGGCGAAAGCCTCAGATTTACACTTGGATCTTTAATCTTTTATTATTCACTCACTCAGTCATCATTTCCCTTACACTTTATCACTTTACACTGACAACACTGCAAAGTCTATAGTCTGGAAATAAAGTGCTTTTACCTCCACACCATAAGTCTGCACTAACAGTGATCAGGGTCAGTTTTCATACACTAATAAAATAAGTACTTTTGTAGGATATTTTACACAAATTTACATAAAAACTTTGGTGTGGAACAGCGGAAAACAAATATTCACAGAATCAGGGTCAACAGGCTACAACCACAGAGCAAAACCCTTCATACAGTAGATATATAGTGTGTGGGATGAAGCAGGTGTTTATTCTGGTGAGTCCCGGTGTCACTGCTGGCGCCCTCTATCTGCAAGCCTCTTTTCTTTATTCTGGAGATAACGGGCTTCACCTTCTTTAAAACGTTTCTGCTCCTCCTCTCCTTTAAGCTGAAGGACAAAACAAAGCAAAAGAGACAAAAATGACTTTACAAATGTCCCACTTTGACATCCACATTTCTCAGATTTAGTGTTAATTCGTGGGAGAAAACAGCATAGTTAATCAGGCTGCCTGGCAACCTCCTGTCTTCAACAAGACCACCACCATCGTCCATGTCAGTGTTTAATTGTATGGCGCTGCCTGCTCCCCCCCCCACCACTTCATCTGACTACTTGTTTTACACCGCCAAGGTAAAAGCCTGCCTTCATGTTCAGATGGAGGACCTTCGTCGTGTGCACACCAGTTGGTCTGCAAATACAAGAACACCTGGTGCAAATTCAGAAGTAGGCAAACTGTGTTTAATGAACAGAGCGTGGTGGTGGCAAGTTGGACACAACATCCTACCAGGGACAAGCCAGAGGGGGGTTATGACTCTAATGTGATGAGAATATGAGGTATGTACACAACACCATTGGGACTATCTGAGAACAGGTTGAGGAATGTGCAGCTGCAGCAGCGGTTTGCTGAATGCCAGTTATATAACAGACTGCTCTGCCAGTTATGCTTTTCTCATTCAGCTGAAAGTAATTAATAATTCCAGTTCATTGACTTAAAGAAAGAGGCAGCGAGTTTAAACACAGCTCAGCATTTTTTTTTATTGCATCACCAGATACTCAATTTATCCAATTTAGTTTTAATAAGTGGAGAAAAGAAAACCTGAAACAGTTAAAACAATGTGACAGACAGATACTTTTAAGTGCTACTTGGTCATTTTCATCTCTGAGACTGTGGTGTACCTTAGTGTACAGAAAGTGCTGGGAAGCTCCTAAAGCTATTAAAAGCAGAAAATATTTGAATTTGAACAATTTTAGCATTTGTTTTATGTGAGTTTGAACAATCCTTCAAGAGGATACCAGGGTTATCGGGTCTGATCCTGATACCAAAACAACGTTTACTGAACAGAGATTCTTAGAACTATCGGGTCTTTCCAACTACCGTGAATAAAAGACACAAGCTGCATATTTGAAATTTAGTTTTAAAATTTTAAGTTAATTTTAAGGGCTACAGATCATGTAACTAACCTCCTGAGTGAGACCAGATTCAAGGCTGCAACAATAATCACCGTAATCCCACATATACCCAATCCTGAACTAATTATTGCTTTACTGTCAGAATTTATTGCCTTAACTTGGTTATTAATGAAATATTAAAAGAAAGATTTTCTTTAAATCAAACTAAATTTCTACGTGCTGGGCATTGCCTCTGTAAAACAGAACAGCATCTAAAGTTGAAATAACCTTTAATACAGCTTTAAACCCACAAAAGACAATCATAAGACGTAAAAGTTCGGGGTTTTGTCTCAACTGTCAAAGTCTCCCGGGTCTGAATGTGAGGAAAAGTCTTTGTAAAAAAAGATGGTCCAATAATCTTCCAGAACAAAAAGAGAACAAAGCTTTTAAAAGGGACTGGCTCACACAATGCCAACAAAATGCCAGGAGGTGTTCCTTTGTGTTGGAATGAGCTGTTATTAGAGTGGGCATCTGTGGCACTGCTAAATGTCAATGTTTCAAAAGTAGCATCAAGCTGCATGAAAACGGGTCCAGACAAATTGACCTTCTTCTTCTCTTAAACCAGTGAAGCTTCCGTGTTGCTCAGTCTTGTAACTATTGCTTTGTTTTAAACGGATGTGCCAATATTTGATAGCACCGTTAGCTTTGTCGCTTATAATTAGCCAAAAGCAGGTTCAAACATAGTGTTTCCACAATGTTAACTACAAGTAATTGAATATGTCCTGTAAAAAGATGTCGCAATAACAGAAGGGAGAAAAGAAACTAGCAGGTTTATAGAACCAAGTCCGACGATCATTTGGACAGGATCTTATGGTGCAATTAATTAGTCACATAAAGAAAGATAAAAAGTTCATATCAATGCTAAGAGTCGTGTTTTTAACATGATTTGATCAAGTTGCCATGGAGACTGTTTCCCCACTAAACTGCTCTTATCACTGCTTGTCCCTGCTATGCCGGGTTCACACGGCAGGATTTTAACAGAGTCACAAGAGTTTTAAGAAAATAATCTGGCCTATTCCCATTCTGCTCCTACTGTGTGTGGCGTTCACTCACTACATTCTGAGTATAAACAGGAATTCTCACAAAAAACTTGCAAGATCTGTGTGACTTCTGGTCGAAATCTGGTCGCCGCTGGTTGACAAATGCTACAAATTCTCAGAAGAAGAAGAAACCTCCCATCACCTCGTTTTCTGATTGGCTACATACGGCACTGAGCTGGCTGCATGATGAGTTCTCATCACAGCACACACACGTTGCGATATCAGGCCAAGACAATCCAACATGTTGGATATCCTCGATTTGCGATCAAACGACCTTGCGAGTGGACCCGATCGCTCTTAACACACCACACACGGCAGGAATACCAGTTAGGATTATTTTAAGAGTCGTCCTGATAATCAAGGCTTGTTGGAAGGGGAAAATCGGCATGAAAATCCTGCTGTGTGAACCCGGCATAAGAGACTTGATCCTGACCAGAGCTCCTGGTGAAAGTCTGTAAATGTGCTGGAGTACAAGAGGAGTAGAATTTTAAGACGGATTGCTTTTTTGAGTTTTCCAAGTAAAGACATAAATATTTAGACTTCTATGAATATTTATGAGCAAAGTATGTAAAAAAAATCCAATATTTATAATTTAGATTTACAATTATCTATAATTAATATTCCTTTACAGATTCATGAACAGAGAGGCAATGAGAACAAATAGCACTTAGCTCTGTGTTGTGCTTTGGACTACCAGAGTCTCCAGTGTGAGAACGCTCGTTAACCCGTTAGGTTCTGGTCTTGAACGGTGAGCAACAAAAAATAAACGTGCATTATTTCATGTGGACTACAGGAGGTTGCCATGACAACTGGCTCTGTTTTGTGTGTGTGTTAGACGAGCCCAGTTGAGTCTCTGCCAACAAGGAAGAAGGGAAATGGGAAGGAAGGATGAAGAATGGAAGGAAGGAAGGATGGGAAGATGGGGAGGGGGTGGAAAATATGAATAGTAGCGGAAAGAGTGAAAGATGCAGAGTGGAGCGACAAAGCGAGACAATTACCAGTGAGAGAAATGAACAGAACCAGGATCTTTGAACAAACAGGACAAAAGCATCTGATGGAAGGTGTTTCCTCACACAGCAGCCAAACACGCACATCTCTCATCTCAGTACGTTTCAAGGATACTGCTGGCGAGGCATTCCCTCATATCCTCACTGCTCATGCTGTCCTCATGCCCTACTTCAGCTTTACCAACATTATTGTCAGTCCATCTCCAACCTCACATGCGCCCCCCACCAACCCCACACTGAGCTAAAAAAGGAAAATCTAAAGATAGTAAATGCAGTAAACCCACTGGAGAGAAGCCAAGGATCAGAGAATGAGGGGAAAAGTACCTGCAGTTAAAAATAGCAGAGGCGGGACTTTTGATCAAGCTATTTATAGAACACAACTGGGGCAAAAACTGTCACAGTGTCATAAAAATTTTAATGGTTACGGCTGACATTTTATTTTAGCTTTCAGGGGTTGTTTCTATTTATATTTCACATAATTTACCTAAAGAAAGGTAATATGTTAACATATTATTATCATATGATCAATGTTTTGAAAAAGGAATTATCGTCCCGTGCACAGCTTGCATGGATAAATTAGAGAAAAAAACACCAGAGAGATAAAACAGAGGCGGAACCTCAGATTGTGTTTCCAGCGTGCAGTATTTGATCCTTCATGGGTTGTTGCCAGGATGCAGGTAATTAATGGACGAACTATTGTTTCGACTCTTTGTTTTGCGATCACAGACTGATGCCAGAGCTGATGAAACACACTGAGTAAAGTTGGTGAACATTTCTATTTTAAATCTCATGCATTACAATGTAATACAGATGCTAAATAAAATGTTTCAATAATTTAAATAAGCATGTATTTAAAATGTCTCCATCTGTAAAAATACAAACTAAATTACAATTTTTTGTTTTTTTTTAAGTTAATTGCAGGAATAATTCTGGACAACATCTGCACATCTGCAGAGTTTCTATAACATCAAATCAACTAAAATAACATCAAATAACATCCGATAAAGTCAATAGATTGACACTAAAGAAGTGTAGTTTTTATTTTATTTATTTATTTATTTTTCCTGCTACAAATTCCACTGTGTAGCCATGAATAACCACCATCTTGTTTTTATTTTATTTTATAAGAGACAAACATTGTAATTGATTTTTGGCTATAGATCTTATCGTGCAACATTATTTCCTTCCAAACATTTGTCACTATTCAAAGAAACAGTAAGTCGCTTTGGATAAAAGCGTCTGCTAAATGACAGTAGTATAAATAAATTAAGTTAAAGGCTGTTGGCGGGTTTGAAACGGTGGATATTTGATTTGTAAACAAACGTGAGTTTATCCCACCGCCACCAGGCCGGCGGGTCGTGAAGCATCAGAAGCATTTTCTCTGTTATTCTTGTTTAAATAACTGAACCAGAAAAACTCCAAGGTTAAAAATGCACTTCATAAGTAACGACCATTTACCAAGCTAACCAGCTGCTGGCTATGAAACACTTTGTCCAACCAGCCGTGCAGGCAAGCTAACGCTAAACAAGTGACTTTTTTGTTTTGTTGAGAATTTCTTTCACTGAGAAGAAAAAAAAAGGTAAAAAAAAAGCACTTATTGCACTTTGTAGGTTGAAAACACCTGGTTATTTCTACCTATACATTTCATTTGTTTAATGGTTTTGTCTTTGCAACTTTTGGAACATAAAATTCTGTTATCGCACAGACAAAAATAAAACAATTATGATTTGATCTGTCGTTTATTTCATGATGCAGCATTTTGATCCCTCGCGGTTTGATCGCCGCTGCTTAAAGTAGATCTGGATGTAAACTGGTTTGATGGGTTAAATCCTATTTCCTGTAAGTGACACTTGAGGATCAACATCTGTGAATAGTTTCGCTCTTATTAATTGAAATCGGATGTGCATTCCTTCATTCTGAGTCAGTCTCAAGGCATGTTTAAACCAACAGTAAATAGGGAGACAGAAATAGAACCGAATGGGTCTCGGTGTTCTTCTCTCCTTCATGTAATTTGTGCTCAGTGAGCTGTTCACACAAAGAAAAATCTCAGATGTGCAGATATACACATACAGAAGCTCTAAGTGCTTCTGTACAATGATATATGTTGGATTTCTGGCCAACATCTTGACCATCACACATTCAAACACAGAAATGTCTCTGTTTATATCAGAGCAGCGTAAAGGTTCTGTTTTCATTTATACCTTTTTATACCAAATAATTATTACTGAAATATCCAAGTATCAAAACAAAAGGCATGAGCTGTAATGAATGCACGGAGGGGTAAGCAGACAATGAGTAAAACCAAACAGGCGGGTTGTGTGAAATGGAAATGGGCAGAACGACAGGAGCTTTTGAAGGAGGCCAGCCGCAAGAGGAGACGAGCGTTTGAAGCCCACTTCTATCTGGCAGGAGCATCAGCAGAAAAAATATCATTGAAGAGAAGCAAAACATGGTTCTTATGGGTAATAGTCCACCTTTATGTATTTTTCAGGATGTTTGTGGTCAAAGGCGTCATTGCAGCATCTGTTGGCATGACAACACAACTATGACAACTTCTCTGGACATGCCGAACACATCCAAGCAGCTACGGTCGGATTTCTCACTGGAAATGGTTCATAACCCAAAAATCTTTGATATGGGATTATTTTTTAGACTGACTGATTTTCAGATCTTTGATTTTAATTATTTAAATTAAAAAATTATAGCATTTACTTAAAAAACAGCTGCTTAGTTCTTCACTTCCTGTAAATAAGCATTTCTACTGCTTCGGCTCTATTTTTAATCCAACTCCCTGCTTTCTGAATTGGGCCACACATACTTAAAGTTTAATGATTAGCTCGCGTACTTACTCTGGAAACGTTGTTCAAGTGTTCACTTGAGAGAATAATGACCTGCTGCTGGACTTTAACATGTCTCTCGAGCAGCTCAGTCAGCTGATGTCATTCTCGTATGTTTTGTAAATTAAATGTGTTTATTACCAAATCATCAAAAATGACTCACACAAGCTGTCAGCATCCCCCAAAAAAAAAAAATTACACAAAAATAGACTAACCTGCAATCAAACGAGACATCAAACACATATTAATTACTTTGAATTGAGCAGTTTTTATAATTATAATGAAACAGAGGTATTAAAAATGAAGTGAAATCCTCGTGTAAATGTGAGTTGGAAGATGATCTCAAAGGCTCCTGTCTGGTTTAAAGCTCAATCACTGACAGGACGAATTCACATCTCGCTGAAAAGTTGGGCGAGATTTCAAAGGATCATCACCGAGGCCGTCAGGATGTGTGAATGCAGCCAGGAAATAATTCAGAGTAAAGCAGATGGCTTGTGTGCATAACGTTTGCATGATAAACAGGGTTTGGATCCTCGTGCGTTGTAGATCGGGAGCAAACAGCAGGCCTTTTCTGACCTGTCTGCTGGTTAACGTGCACTCTTTACACCCTGGGAGTGCAGTAAGTGCTGAGTCAGACAGAACCTGACATCCAGGGAGGGTTTTTCAGGGAATAAAAGCATTTGGTCTTATGGGAAAATACTCAGGTAAAACAAGAAAGGATTAAAAATTTAAAAAGGATGTTTCTCTTAATAATGTAGCTTAAATCCAGTTTTTAGAAGGTGACGTCTCTGAGGAGAAACATGGGGCTTGATAAAATTCCAAGGCCTGTTTTTATTACCATAAAATATCTTTCTAAGAGCGAAGAAGTCATCATTTTCTCTTTAATTTGTACAAGACGTGCATATTTGTACAAAGTCAGCATGTAAAATCTTGAACCCGATTAATCTAAATCCTGCACGTATAAAATGACAGACTTGAGAGGAAGTACAGACCTTAATGGGAGGGACAAGCTGAGGCTTATTGTCCTTGTCGAGGGAGATGAAGGTGAAGAACGCTGAGACAGCACGATATCTTCCTTTCTCGTCTATCAGTGAGGCGGCGTCTACCAGCGCTTCGATTTCCATGGACCTGTTACTGACAAACGTGAGCCGCCCCGTCACTGTCACCACAGAGCCTTGGAGAAAAAAAGACAACAGGTATGCAGGAAATGGGTTTTCAGTGTTTTAAATACATATAAGCATGTTCAAGTAACCCTTTTATATAAGAGGTAGAAGCTGATAATAATGTAAAAATGACTGTTATGATCATTTGAAGATTTTTTATTTTTGATTTCAGATATTCTTTCCACCAACCAGGATTAAAAATATTCAAAAGACTTAATTTTACGAGAGTAAATCTAAGAAGTTGTAATAGAAACTTGGATCAAGAGGGTTGAATTTATCTGATTTACTGAGACGAGCTGGAAAAAACCCAACAAACTAATAAACACAAATATATCTTTTTGTTTTACTAAAAGAAATAGGTTGTATTTTAGTTAAAACTCTTCATAGTTTGTGTTTGAAAACACAGTAGGATCAAACTGTTTAAATTTCCCTCTTTTGCTTTTGATGAATCAAATCCATCTAATGCATCAAAAACGTGTTCTTTTCTCCTTTTGTCAAAACAAGGAGGTGAAAAATCAGTCAGCTACTAGAACTGGGCATAGCCGATGTGTTTCTTTATTCTCTTTGATGTGCCTGCATCGGATTATTACTGCTGTTGCCATAGAGACGAGGAGAGAAGGTGTTATCTCTGCAGTCTGAGACAGATCCTGAGTAACTGTCTAAGCTGCTATAAAACAGGCAAAGTCCTGCATAAAAACACACATGAACACGGTTTCATTGGTTACCTGATTTCAGTTATAATAATGTTACATAAAACAAAAGGCTCAAAAAGTCAAGGTTTTTTGTGAAGTAATAGTCCTTTAAAATGTGTATTTTATAGTACCGGTATATTTGAAAAAAGCATGCTATAATTATTTAAAAGAAAGTTTAGAAAATGCATTCAAAATCAATTTGATATTATGAGAATAATTCTGTTGCATGAAACTTAATTCATTTCCTGTTTCCTAAACGCTTAAAAAAATGATGATCTTACAGAAGTTACGCGCGACCACAAAGCAGAACAGAAAAAGGACCGCCACAGTTCATTTCCGGCCTATTTTCAGTAAGTTTTGACAGGTTACAGTAAATGTAACCACAAACATTCTTTTATCTGAGTCAGATCATGTTAAAGGATTATAAATGTGGCTGATTTTAAAAGCATTTCTAAACATCATACAAACAAAACATTTACTTAGTGGAAGGAGGAAAACCATTTTTTTTCCCTTTTCCATAAGCTAATACATGTGATAAAAATGATTATTTTTCATCATTCACATAAAGAGGCTGAAGCATCACGATGGTTGATGGAGTGCAATGACTGTATAAAACCAGATGAGTCCTTCTTCCCGATCAGAACCAGGTCCAGTCTCATTCAGCTGAACTGCTTCTGCCACTAAACTACCAGAGTAAGCAAAGGGATGTATTTGCTACACACAAAAATTCTTGATGATGGATTATTTTTTTAAAGACCTTCATGATTAATAATTGATTTATGCAGAAAGGAGATCTTCCCCTTGTGCATCACTGAAGGTCAGGCAACATGGAAACCTGGCAAAGTCCCATTTCTGCTTAAAATAGCAAATCTGCTTTAAGGAAAGTGCCAAGGCTCCAGGATTTAAACACAACGCTGATACTGTGCTAAACAACCAAGATTAAGGGTTTTCTGTTATTCTTTAAAAACTGTGACTAAACAAACAAAAACAGAGCTTAATCAGCAAAATCAAATGTAAAAATCGATAAATAAACAACATTTTGAGTGTAATGAGCTTTCTGTTTTCCTTCTTTTACACTCTGGCTGGAGCCCTGTTCACTTGCTGAAGCATCCCTTCATCTGACGTTCAGCTTTTGAGGTTTTGTGTCTTTCTTCTCATGGTTATTTTGTTGTAACGGATCATAGAGAGGAGCACCGACTGAACTCTCACATGATGCATCAATAGAATCAAACAGCGGTGTTTTACATTCCCTCTGAAAAATAAAACATTATTTATTCCCTTAAAGTTGCTTTGCTATTTAAAAAGTCTTTGGATTCTGCAAAATGTGCAATAATTTGGCAGCAACACAAGCTGGGATGTTTGGTCCTGTTTGATATCAATAACATTTGCGCATTTAAAGCAATATTAAACACAATATTAACAATAAGAAAAAGGACAAACAATGTTCTTTCAAACTTGGTAAGAACTCATGAATTTCATGATCATGAATTTAACTGAACCGATTATTTTGATGGCGCACAATCTGCTCGATTTCCATCAAAAAGTATAAGTGGCTTCTCAGATAATAGACCAACAAATGAGGTGTGAAACACATCAGAAAGTCAGATTTGTAAATGGAATAACAAAAATGCTAATTACCACAAATGAACTAATTTATATATAATTAATTACATTTTTAATGGCAGAATAATCTCCAAATCTGAAAGCGACATTTTAATGTCTCTGTTTTGAAACAGTCCTGATGATGTTTTACCCAAAACAAGAATTTAACTTCACTCATTTTAGATGTTATTGCTGTATTATTGTTTCTGTTACTGCTTGCAGTGATATTTCCCAAACTGACATTGTTTTATTTAACACTGCTCTCTTTGTTGTTTTACTTCAATAAAACACTATATTAAATCTACTTTGGCTGAAGTAGCTAAATTAGATCTTTCCGTCATAATTCGGGGGTTTTTGTCATTTATTTGCTTTTTTTTCCCAACCCCCACAAGAATGAGGGATTACGGGAAATGAATAGATTAACATGAAACATTATGACAGAAGCTCAATGGGACTAAACTGTAAATAGCTAACTACCTCTGATTCTGAGCTGTCATTGTGAACTGGAGTTCTTGTTGTTTCTGTAAAGTGCAAGTGCAATGAGTTTTGTTATGAATTGGTGCTATATAAATAAAACTAAACAGAATTGAATCAAATTATATTTAAGTTTTCTAAGGTCCCAATTCTATTCTTTAAGACCCCTCACTAGATCGTTTCATTGCATTTTGCTGGATTTTAACGATCAGTGGGAAAATAATTTCATCTTTTCTGGCCATCATGCCCTTATTGAGCCAAGAATCAGACCTCTGGCCCTTATACTCCAGTTGGTCTTAATAAACGCCAATAAGACATTCTAGAATATCTGGATGTAGAAGTTAAGATGGCTGTAAAACATAGTAAAGGGAAAAACCTCTTTCAGTCTACAAATAAAATACAAAAACTCACATTTCAGCATTTGAAGACGAGTATGAAGAAGAAAATCCACCTCAAGATGAGCAGATATGTCTAATGGTCCAGTGGACTTGGTTTATGGATTTTGGTGAGGTTTTATTTTCTGGGTACATATTTTTTAATTTACCTCTTGAAAACAGAACATCTAGAGCAAAATGGGAAATTTACTGGTGACATAACGTGTAAGTGACAGTGAAAGCCAGTTAAAATCACGTCAAAGTGACATAAAGCTCAGACTGGAGCAGCAGTTGCACAACGAGGAGCAGATGAAAGATCTGAACACAGATTTTTTTTTAAAAACTGTTCCCTTTTTTTAAAGTCATTATTTATTGATTGATTGATCCTGTAAATGTGATTTGTTAAGTGTCATTTTTGTGACTTTTTTTTGTTAGAAATGTTAAAAAAGAGCAACACGCCGTAAAAGTTTGACCAGTTCAGGATCAAACATCAGACTCACTGCTGACGATGTGGTTTCAACACTCTGCTTATGACTTGGCCCACTTTAAATGTTTAAACCCCCCTCCAACATCCTCCCACTCTGTAATGCTCAGACCTCTTTAGACACAAAAAAAACCCACGAACTGAATTAATCATCCTGCTTGAATGAAGTTGCCTGTATTTGAAAACACATGTCCTGTAACTGCAGAGCTGTAGGAGCTGACCTGGCACAGTCCTGCTGAGCTGTGACATTTTCTTTCCACTTCATAATTCAACAATAGGTAGAGATGAAGCTGGTCTATTGTTAACATTTTGTCCTGAAGTAATCATAACAACTAAACGTCAGCACAGGATGTTTAGATCACATTGTGTTCAGAGCAGGAATATTTCAGAAACAGAACTGAGAGAAACTGATGCTAAGAGGAATAAACTTCAAGCTCTGTGTGTTTTCTCCAGATTATAATCACCTTTCTTAATCTTGCGATGGAAGTTAATGGCATCTACAGAAGCGGTGACGATGTTGGTGTGGCAGTGCCGAGCTGCCACTATTCCAGCGACCTCATCCATCAGCTTCATGGTCACACCTGTGTCAAACACAAACACAGTACTGATACTAACTAATCAACTTTAAAAAAAATAACAGTTTAACCTCAGAAAGATTTTCAATCATTTCTATGCAGGTAATTAAAAACGGTAATAAAATAAGACAAGTTGCCTTTAAAGAAAACAATTTTTTGTGGCTGATAAAATTAACAAATCTGGTCCTTTGCATCTTCTCTGGTTTTCCTCTAATTCCATCCTAATTTTAGATTTGTTGCAAATCTCAACTTCTGAGTTTTATTCTATTCATTCTTATTTTATATCCCATGTTACAATAATTTTAATTTCACTGTGTGACGTTGTCTCTGACACACCTCACGTTAAACTTGAGCTCAGATTGATTGATATTTGCTTCAGTTTCATTAAAAAATGAATTCAGTCTGTCAGCGATGATAGCGTTCTTCTCTCCTGTCATTACCGGTGAGACGTCGTGCTCGGCGTCTCTTCAAATTAAAGCAAGACTTTAAAGATGAATGTCATCATTAAATGCAAAGATTCTCTGCCAAGTTTGAGATCCAATTTTAATAAAAACTCTTGAATTTAGAAGCTAATGGCTTTCAAAATGTAATTAGAAAAATGATCCACCTCGAGGTAAATTATGAATGAGTCTGCTTGCCATTTCCTCAACATGAGTTTCTTATCGGAACTCATTAGTCCAGTGGATATCATCTAGCTGCCAAAATGAAGCCTTTAAAACGAGTTTATTTAGACTAAGTCTCAGCTGACTGCTGTCTTAAATGTTGAGTACAATCCTAAATTATTCAAATTTATAAGACTCACAATAATCCAAGTTAATCTCTTTCCATTAAACCAACAGACTGTGGCGTAAACAATCAACATGTAATAAAACTCTATGGTCTGTCCTCCGAGCAGAGAATTAACAGCATTATTTAATACAGTTTGAATCACAGTCCTTTCCAAAAACTCTTAAAAATATTCTCTTTTTGTGTTATTTCTTATGACTAAACAAGCCCTTAAACAAATATTTTAAACAACCCTTAAATTGTAAATCATCTTGTTTGTCATAAATTACTTTATATTTAATACTAAAAAAAGACCAAATGTAACTTTTAAAAGTAATACAATCTAGTTTATTGAATCTGTAATGAAATATCTATTATTCTAATCCATTTAATCAATCCATCTTCTTCCTCTTATCCTAGCTTATCCTTATCCTCTTATCAGGTCAGAAGGGCAACAGGTTCAGGAAAGAGACCCACTCATCCCTCATCCCAGTGACACTCTCCAGCTCTTCCTGGTGGTCTCCTCCCAGTGGGACATGTCCTAAAACCTTCATGGGGGAGGGAACCAAGAGGTATCCTAACCAGATGCCCGAACCACCTCAGCTGACTCCTTTCAACATGGAGGAGCAGCGGTTCTTCTTCAAGCTCTTGTCTCTAAGGTTGAGCGCAGCAACGATACACAGGAAGCTCATTTCAGCTACTTGTACATGAGATCTTATTCTTTCGGTCAGGATCCAGATCTCATGACCGGGTGATGGACGGAACATAGAACGACCATTAAATCAAGAGCTTTGTCTTTCAGCTCAGCTCTTTCTTTATGACAACAGATGGAAGCAACGCCCATACTTAGCAAATATATAATAACGTAAATTAAAACTAGACCAACGACATCTAACTAAGTATATCTATGCTAAGAAAAAGTTATGCATTCAATTTTCATCTGTGTTCTAAATCAATAAATGATCAACAATGAGTCAGAAATATTAAATATATGACTAAACTACAGGAAGCAGTTACATCAGGCCCCATAAAGAACCTCGTTTATCGTTACAAACTGTCACACTACGACAAAGTATCGATAACCACACGTTCCTGTCACTGCCATTAAAAACACTTTAAATCCACTGTTTGTAAAATTAACCTGATTTTCTTTGAACAATGACACCAGCGTTGAACAGACACTTGTTAAAAGTTTATTTGATTTGAAATACACTGATTTGGGTAGGAATAGGTTCTTTACCTTTATAGTAAGTAAAGCCTCATGAAGCTGAGTTCATAAGGTGAAGAAAGATAAGGTCTTACAACACACACACACACACACACACACAGTCCTGGCAGCTGATGACATGTGTAAAAGAAACAGTTGTTTGCTGATTTCTAACAGAAAGTGGGACATCTTGTATGGAGTGGGTGGGACGGGGATCAGAATAACAAGCGGATGACATCTGCTTCTCATCTCACAGACGGCCTGTGAGCATGTGTGACGTGTGTGTTTGTGAAAGTATGTTCATTTAAAAACAGTCAGACCCGCCGCTCTACACACTTCGGTTGCCCTAGTTGCTCTTTCTGAGCTGCATTATGTATCTTTCATGTTACAGAAAATCAATAAAGAAGCTTGCTGGAGGCTGATTTTGCTCCCAAAGGTTTATCCCATCTGCACCGTGTGGCTGTTTAAGACAGCCAAACACGTGGGAGTCAGAATGTGCTGCTTGCTCTCAAATGCAGCATTCATCATATAAGTGGGCCCACTGAGTTGATTAGGATTTAAACATGCTATTACTTTGACATTCTCTTATCACAATCAGAGAATTGCCATCTTTACCTACCAGCAGCTGCATTCTACTGCACATCAGGGCATTGTGTGTTGTACACACATTTCTCAAATGACTTGAATGTTACATTGTTGTATTTCGACTGATAAAATCAGACCCCACATCACCAACGTGTTCTTTAATCCAATCACAAACCTGCTCACTGAATGATGATCAGTTCAAAATATCAACAGCAGATTTCAACTTTATGTAGGCAAAAAAATCTAAATGGTATACCAGTTGAAGGAATTTCTGAAACCGTCTCTTTTTTCAGCCTTTCTGATGTGAAGATGGATGAGGTCTCCCTGAGAGCAGGGAACAGCAGGGTTCATCTATTCAAAGAATGGAGTGGTCATGTCTGAGCATGTAACATTTAATAAAGAGGGATCATGACCTCAACAAAATGAAGATTTTAAATGAAAACGCAGCATCACATTAAAATGATGAACATTTCAAGCTGTGTTTGTTCGAGGGCTCAGAGGGCTCCCAATATTTTGATTCTAAGCAAATCAGAGAACTACAAAGACTATTAAAGTCTTTACATCAGGGTCTTTTCTTACCGGATAACAACCTCACTAGGACAGAGAACCTGAACGTGGACGTTCTCTTGGTGAAATGTAAAATCTAAATGTAAATAAAGGAGGGTTTCCAGAGGTTGTCCTGATCCAGCCACATTCCTGTCGACTGTGTGAGTCATGGAGAGTGAGTCGTCTGGTGTGAAGGGGGCCGAAGTCTCTTGGTATATATTAAAAGAGAAAAGATCAATAAGAGGACTGTGAAAAATAAAGTAGGTTGTTGGGTCATTGCAGAACAAATTCAGTGTTTCCTGTAATGAATTCCAGCTGTTCCTTAGCTTTACAGCTACATTTAGCAACTTCACATCAGGTAAGTGATGTGGGGGTGGGTGAAGGGGCGGAGCTATTGCTGGTTTCTTGTTCTTATTTTTATATTGATCCTACCCTACCTTAAACTTGTGCTGCAAGATTGATTCTTGCGAGATTTGGAGTTTTCCAAACCCACGAAAATCCATCTTGTACCGCTTCAGCTAAAACCGTCTATCTCGGGAAAGGTTTTTTCGAACCAATCATGTGTTAGCATTGTGCTTTGGGGCGAGTGATCAGGTATGATTGGCAGCAGTGCCACAGCAGGCAAAGCAAAACAAACATGGCTGCGCCAGTGGATGTTATACTTGATTGTTTTGATGGTTTTACATTTTTGCACCAAGTGAGAAGCGCTCAAATTTCGTTGTACACTGTACAAGGACAATAAAGGCTATTCTATTCTATTCTATTCTATTCTATTCTATTCTATTCTATTCTATTCTATGTACGCATAAAAGCGGCTATTGAATCTGTTTTAGGAGAACTAGAGACGACTTCTTGGTTGAAAAATGAGCAAAGGTAAGAACTTTGTGTATTTGTTCCCCTTCTGATTCTGATCTTTAAAATTAAGATTTTATGAAGTTGATCTGCACCAGCAACAAAACACAAAGTCTAAACATTTTTTTCACTTACAAAGATTAACATCACAACTATCTCGCTTTACATCCTTGGGTAAAACATTGCTTATTTTCTAGTTCTAATTTATTTTTATATATTTTGCTCTACACATATTGTATTTACTTGCAGTTGAAACATTTGACTTTAATATTTGGCCAAAGCAAGTGAAGGACTCCACTGTCCCGGAGCATCATAGATGCTTGTCTTTATTAATCACCACCAGCAGTGCAAGTATTAATGCAACTCCTGCAAAAACAATCTCCTTGTACAGTTCATGTAGAAGGTTGAAGTAATCCTCCATGTGAGACTGCAAACGAGGACAACCCAGGCCAAGACAGCCCTGGGCCTGACGTTACACATTCACAGGATGACATGGCACTCATGACTCTCTTTGCCGTAGGGTGAGAACACGAAAAGCAGAGGGGGAGAGGGGGGGAGGGAGTGTGTGTGTGTGAAAAGGAGAAACAACTCACTCTAAATGGGGGAAAAAAAGAGGCAATTAGCAACCAAGTCCCCAGTGCAGCCCAGTTTGCCACGAGGCAGAATACCTCTGTGATTTGATGTCTTGTGACGATTTCCCCAAATCTTTGTGCACAATGGTGTCCACGGGCAACAAGCATGTGAAACATAAAAAAAGAGTCTTCCAGGCAACTCCTATCAACCATCCACTATATATACGACCATCCAACCCAGCTTCAAGAAGCACATCTCAAAGCATCCACTACGTTAATACAAAGTGATATTAACAGTAAAGTGCAAATAGTTCCTTGTTTTTCCATGTTTATATTTCTTGTTAATTTCCTTTCCTTACTTTTATTGATGATTTCCCATCACTCGTCCATCATGCTCATCCCTTACCCAAAAAGTGCTTTAATCATGGACAGTACCAAACAACTCAAACTGATGTCTAATGAGCTGTTACTATGGAAACTACTCCAGTTACCAATACTGCCGCAAACTCACCCACTTTTTCTTACAAACTCGCATAGAACTGTGTACTTTCTTGCCTATTCCACCCTTCCATAAGAAATACTGGGTTAGCTTCTAAAGACACAACTCCAGCATTGGAAACTAAGCTTTAAAAATACTTCCTTAACAGTAAACATTGCTGTGTAAAGTTGTAAGTTATTTTTTTTCTGAGAAATAAAAAACAGCACCGTTCTGTTTTTATGTTACGCTTTTCAGCTAAATTTGCCAAAAGAAAAGCTAAACTTAGCTTCTTCTCCAACTCTTCTCAAGTGTCACCTTAATGTGCAACTTCTTCAAATTCCGCTCAGAAAATATCTGCGTTAATAAATAATAAATAAAGAGTCACCTGAGTGAGCTTAAATGATCACTTTCTGACATCAACTTTCCTTTCAGACTTTTTTCACCACCCACAGCTTCACCAATCAAGATGCACGCTGTGATGAGCTGTGATTGGTGGAGGCTGGAAATGCACTATGCTGTTCTATTCATGGCAGCAGAAAATTACCAGAACCTGCTGAGCAAGTTTCCCCAGGGAGGCAAATAGCCTTCATACTTGTTATGAAGGCTGAAAAGCTGCATTTCACTGCACTCTCTGGTTAAATAAGCCCTGATCTGTGAGGTAAAAGGACACTTCACAGATCTACATCCATGTTGGCATCAGTCCAAGCTGGTAATTATGTTCAACTCTGGGGATACATTTCTTTTGTTTATGTAACTGTAACTGCAGCTAAGTGACCTTATATATAAACTTCATATATATTTACAAACGACGGATGAGACAAACTGTTTCCTTGGTTTTAGCGGTTGGTTAACGAACCCGATTTTGATTAAATAAAAACTACAAATGACTCCTTGTGCTCTTTTATTGAGGTAGAGCAGATGTTTTGCTAGAATAATAATATCCATGTCAATGCCCTGTGAGGCCTTTATTACACAGAGTCCTTTATCTGCAGCTGAACCCCTGCAACATGAAAGGAACACCAGCTATTTCACACACCTGACACAGAATATTTCTTTAAAAGGGGAATATTATTTCTATTCTTTTTAAACGAATCCATTTACTGTATGTCCTCGACTGAGTTAAATATGGGCAGATTGACGCTCAGAGGACTCGACACAGTAGACCAGCTTGTTGCGTCTGTCTGTGGGCTCCAGATGTGTTCAATACATCTGAAATTTGCAGATAACAGCATTTTTTTTTCTTCATTTCCATCAGTGTTTTGGAAACAGAATTTCCCCAAAAATGGTGAAGTTGATGTTCAGGATATTTCAGTCAAATTAAAGGCTCGTCTAATCCCACAGCAAGACTTTAAAATTTTAAAACATCTGACCGTCTAGATCCGGGCTTTGCGCCAAAGCCTGTTATAAATAAATGAAATATTAACTGAAATGTTTCTACATAGTCAGCTCAGAACTGAGGACGGTCAGGTTTGCTTCACTCATCGATATCACACACATCTTTGTATCTGAGTTCCAGAACCCGTATGAGATGCATGTTTGCACTCCTTCTGATTCCTCTCGAACACCAACAGAAACACACTCACCAACCAATTATCTCATTTAACACAACTTTCATAAACATCGCTCAGCTGCTGACATTTGATTTTACTTAGTTGTATTAATCAGTCTGGAGGTTCACCTGTGGAATCAACTGCTGTTTCTATGGAAACAAATGGCATGCGTCATCAGGACAGTAACAGAGTGAACGTGAGAGAAAACAGAGAAATAATCACAGGTGGGCAGAACATAATGAATAAAACACAGACAAGAAAGACAAGAAAACGGCAACGAGAAGTTAGCGAAGGTTTTGAGATGTTCAGACTTTTAGGATATTTTCAGGTTTTTGTTCAGCCCCCAATAATCCTGGTATCCAGCCTTTATCACTCAACATCAGGTTAAAACAGGGCTGGTTCTGGGCATAGGCAGACTAGGCAATTGCCTAGGGTGCCCTCTGCTGGAGGGGGCACCAAATTATCCTTTTTTTTTTTTGGACAAACTGTTGGACACACCATTCATCTCATGTAAAACGCAAAATAAGTAATAATTAAATATCTATCTATCATCTCTACTGTTCATTTTTGGGTTTTTTTGCAATGTAATCCAGTTATTAAGTTACGTTATTTCTGTTCTGGGCAGTAGGGGGCGCCAAAATCCTTTTTCGTCTAGAGCACCATGCAGCTCAGGGCCGGCCCTGGGTTCAAACCTTTAGCTTCTTCATCTGAGATGTTTCTGAGACAACATGAAGGGTATGACTCATGAAAATGATCCTAAATTCTAATAGCAAAAACTTTCCAATTTTTAATGCTGTGTATATTTTCAGAGAAAACAAGTTTAAATAAAAGCTGGTCATAAATATTTAAGAGGCTGATTTTAAAAAGTCGCTCCTTCACCGAGAGCTATTTGGTTAAACCTTTATTGTTACCTTCCACTTAAACGAAGCTTCTCGACAGAATCTAAAGCTCATAAATATTGATCTACCTTAATGATATCTTCACAGTTATGTAATTTAGCCATGCCATCATGACATGTGTACTACTGCATCGTTGTACCATTACAGATACTGACTTCTGAAGCGTCTGCTGCTAAAAAACCTTCATTCTGATTCATAAAGCCACACTTTTCCAGTTCATCTTGAATGAGCTCAGGCGCAGAGAAACTGGCTTCCTTCTGTTTTAATCTTCTCCTTCCTTTGTGTGACAGAGTTTTTTTTCTTTGTCCATATGCATGAAGGAACAGACTGTAATAACTGACAAGAATTCAGAGCTGCTCCTGCGTCCATGAAGTGATTTTCATTACAGAATCATTTCTATTTATAATGAAAAGCTGCCTGGGGTCCTAAAGATCACACACATTTAATGTTTGTTTTCAGCCCTGATCCTTGTCTCCAGAATCTCTTCTGGATTATGTGAGGCTCTTTCAAAAGTTGATTAAAACTGCTGATTATTCATTTAATTTAGAGAAACTTTACATTTTATTGCCAAGCTATTGGTCGACACAGAGTTTTACACGGTGGAAAATTATCTTTCCATCTTTATTTATGGAACTGACTTGTTGCCAAGAAACCTATTAACCTGTGAGCTGTTTTCTCAAGTTTTTAGGATTGCACAACATCTTGCTGAGAGCCTGGTTAAAAAATCTGCCCCATAATTGAAAAATAGCTTTCTAAATAAGGTATATTTAACCAAACAAAGAACAGAACTGCAAACAACTTTAACGCATTAGATACTGTAATCCAATCAGACAGTGTTTATGACCATAGTTGTCAAACTACTGGCTCCTTAAGCTGAAGGAACAATTTGTTTGGGGGTGGGGGACAATCTAAAAGACACGCTAAGAGAGAGAGAGAGAGAGCGCAAGCCCTCTGACTGCATGACCCGACTGCATTATGTAAACAAAATAAGTGTAGCAAAAGCAGCAGCAGCAAACAACAGAGAGCACTGCCTAATGAGCAATGGCAGGAAAGAGTCAACACCGTGTGTGTGTGTGTGTGTGTTAAATGATCTGCATGCTTTTCCAACATTTAATTTTAATTGGACAGATTTCCCAGCGAGCTCTCCAAATTAATAAGGCAACATGACACGAACGGCATTCATCTCCCCTTCTTGCTCCTTCGTTTTCAGCTGCTTCCTTTTATCCCGCTTCTTTTCTATCGCCTTCCTTTCTAACTCAACAACTGCGCAGCGTCTCTGATAGACTCCGTACACGACTGACCTCAATAGAAGTGACGGATCGAAGCAGCAACGTACTAGAAATGGTACACCTCATGTGATAGAGAACAATCATCCTGCATCGAATCAATGCCGTATTTAATACTAATCCACCTCGAATGTGACAGAAATTCAGCTGAACTTTAGCTGCAAATCTGGATATGGATTCTATAATTTATCTTCAATGAAAATTGAGTTTTTTCTGTTTGTTTTATATTTAGCCAAAAGAAGGTGAAGATCTAGAACTCTGAGAGCTGTGGCGATGAAGACAGTACACACACACAGGAAACAAACTCATTCACAAGTGGATAAACTTCAAAATAAAGCAGGAAGTAAATGAGCTAAAGAGTAAAAGGATTTCACATATTATCACCAACAACAAACAATGGAAACAAATATAAGAAACAAAACCAGAGACAGAAACTATAGATACAGCTCAATCACAAGCGACATCATTCATCAGTTCTTTGTTCTTCATATTCTGCCTCAACACACGTTATTCTTAAAAATGATCATTTTTTATATTACTTATTCTACTGTACAGATGAAAAATTCCAGGCTTTGATAGTAAATAATTTTTTTGTTTGTTTTTTTTTACATAAACTTAAAAAGACAAAGAAAACTGATTGTTACTGACCACTAAATGCAACATCCATGTTTGCACAATTTGATAAAAAGTTTAAAAAAAAAAAAGCAAAGCAGCTATAAAACTAAACTTTTTAGCTTTCGAATGTATGTGTGACGTTGGACAGAGTTTAACAATGTGTCACCAGTTTATTAATGCATTTAACCTGGAAAGATTAGTTAGTTAGATGTAAACATGAATTAATATTTGCTTTCAGTGCATTCTCACTTGTAAAAAATACAATTCTTTTCTTGCTTATATAAATAACTTTTTGTTTGTTTTTTTTTTTTTACAAATCACTGGTTTCTAGTTGCATCTGAAGAAAATTCCTGCTGCTGAAACCGGGTTGATGATTCGTACATTTCACTTGGTTTGCATCAGCCCAGTTTTTTCACACAAAGTAAGCGATACACCGTCATTTAGACATTTTTAGTGTTGCTGTTGGGCTTTTATTGGTGAATGTGAGAGACGAGAGACTCAACCAGGCAGATTGATGGTTGAAATTATCTAAATAAAGTTTAAGTCCATAAATGCTGCGATATGACAATGTTTTATTCTTATTTCATCAACCTCAATCTCAGTATGAGAGTCTTTAAAATCCTAAATAATTCTTTTTTTTTTTTTTTACAAATACAGAAGCGTAAAAATGATGTGAAAGCAAATTGGACTCACCTCCATAAACATAGTCACCTATTGTGCAGTCTGAAGGTCCCACCAAGTGGATCAGACTGGACTGGCTGAAGCCGACTGTGTGCGGTTCTGCAATGCAAACACACGAGCACGAATGATCAACCAAGAGAAGAAAAAAAGGTTTAAAAATATTAAAACAATGAGTCTTATTTAGCAAATCAAAACGTAATCATCCAAAATCCTCCCATAACAAACCCAAATCCTTCACTGTTCAGGCAGTTCACTAACCTTTAGGTGTTTCCTCTGTGGTTCGTCCAGCATGATAAACAAAATGATAGCAGTGTTTTACATTGTTACACATTGTTTATGGTATTAAATCCACTGTGGAACGAGGCAGGTTATGAAAACACAGTTATTATTTAGAGAATCAAATGTTCTTTTCACCTTCATATTTCATATGAAAAGCACATTTTTTTCACGTCTCAGATTCAGTTATTTTTTTCACATTCCAGAGTCTGTTTGCGTTTGTTTTCATGCTCTGTAAATCAGCACAACAGCACTAATCTGACAATGATGGATGAAAGACAAACAGCCCAGTTTCTTTCACTCTGCCTAAACTTTCCTGTAGCATTGTGTTACCTGGGTTTAGTGGCGGTGGCATCACCTCTTCAATCCTCGCTTTGGTCTCTTGTCTCTCGAGTTTCTGTGCTTCGTAGCGCTTCCTGCCGTTTTCCTCTTGTTCTGCACTCGCATACTGTAGACGACATAAAGAAACATTCACGTCTGCACCAGTGTCTTTCTTTCTGCATAATTGTGACCTATAACCCCATTTTTTAGTTTGGGTCCTCATTAAGCAGAAATATAAGATATAAAATATGATCAGATGGGCTTTCAGTGATTTTCTATTTTTGATTCATTTTCAAGATCAACCAGTTTTCCCTGTACCTTGATGGGCGGAACCTCCAGGATCTTGTCAGCATTCTGCAGAGAACAGGGAACGTACCACAGCGCTGCCTTGTTGGCCAGTTTTTTCGTACCTGCAGCCACAAAGAACAGACCCAAGATCTGTTTGTACTTTTATTCTTTCTTTTTAGTAAATTGAGATAAAATCTTTGTAAACCAGCAGCTGATGTTTACATCAGTTAGAGTAACAAAATGGCTGCAGTCAAAACACGCACTTTTATTACCACCCCAATAAAATCCAGATGCAAACAAAGAAGCGGAAAATAAATGATGTTTATTAAATCCACTTAGAGCACATACTAACATTTAGTAACTACACAAACCTCCATAAATCCTCAAGTTTCACCCTAACAGATTAAATACCACGGCAACTCACGCGGTTAATTCTCTCAGTAAATTTTTTTCTCTAAAGCTTCTCGTGTTTGAATGCAGCAGTTTCAGCTCGGCACCTCGGCACAAAGTTAAGATCTGAAGGCAAAACNAACTTTTTGGTAGAAACTCAACTTGTCGTGTTTGGAGGGGAAAGAATGCTGAGTTGGATCCAAAGAACACCATACCTACTGTAAAGCATGGGGGTGGAAACATCATGCTTTGGGGCTGTTTTTCTGCAAGGGGACCAGGACGACTGATCCGTGTAAAGGAAAGAATGAATGGGGCCATGTATCGTAAGATTTTGAGTGAAAACCTCCTTCCATCAGCAAGGGCATTGAAAATGAGACGTGGCTGGGTCTTTCAGCATGACAATGATCCCAAACACACCGCCCGGGCAACGAAGGAGTGGCTTCGTAAGAAGCATTTCAAGGTCCTGGAGTGGCCTAGCCAGTCTCCAGATCTCAACCCCATAGAAAATCTCTGGAGGGAGTTGAAAATCCGTGTTGCCCAGCGTCAGCCCCAAAACATCACTGCTCTAGAGGAGATCTGCATGGAGGAATGGGACAAAATACCAGCAACAGTGTGTGAAAACCTTGTGAAGACTTACAGAAAACGTTTGACCTCTGTCATTGCCAACAAAGGCTATATAACAAAGTATTGAGATTAACTTTTGTTATTGACCAAATACTTATTTTCCACCATAATTTGCAAATAAATTCTTTAAAAATCAGACAATGTGATTTTCTGGATTTTTTTTCCTCATTTTGTCTCTCATAGTTGAGGTATACCTATGATGAAAATTACAGGCCTCTCTGATCTTTTTAAGTGGGAGAACTTACACAATTGGTGGCTGACTAAATACTTTTTTGCCCCACTGTACTGTAGACGACATAAAGAAACATTCACGTCTGCACCAGTGTATTTTATTCTGTCTGTCTTTCTTTCTGCATAATTGTGACCTATAACCCCATTTTTTAGTTTGGGTCCTCATTAAGCAGAAATATAAGATATAAAATATGATCAGATGGGCTTTCAGTGATTTTCTATTTTTGATTCATTTTCACATTATCAGTGAAGATCAACCAGTTTTCCCTGTACCTTGATGGGCGGAACCTCCAGGATCTTGTCAGCATTCTGCAGAGAACAGGGAACGTACCACAGCGCTGCCTTGTTGGCCAGTTTTTTCGTACCTGCAGCCACAAAGAACAGACCCAAGATCTGTTTGTACTTTTATTCTTTCTTTTTAGTAAATTGAGATAAAATCTTTGTAAACCAGCAGCTGATGTTTACATCAGTTAGAGTAACAAAATGGCTGCAGTCAAAACACGCACTTTTATTACCACCCCAATAAAATCCAGATGCAAACAAAGAAGCGGAAAATAAATGATGTTTATTAAATCCACTTAGAGCACATACTAACATTTAGTAACTACACAAACCTCCATAAATCCTCAAGTTTCACCCTAACAGATTAAATACCACGGCAACTCACGCGCTTAATTCTCTCAGTAAATTTTTTTCTCTAAAGCTTCTCGTGTTTGAATGCAGCAGTTTCAGCTCGGCACCTCGGCACAAAGTTAAGATCTGAAGGCAAAACTCATGGAAATCACATCTCTTAGCAATCAGGCGGAGAGGTTGTCATAGAGATATCTGTTCTTCCCACACTTTGTCACTTAATTTGCTAACAGAAAGAGAGGGTCTATTTTAAGGTTGTGGTGTTATGGCACACAGGGAGGGCGAACAGATTAAAAGACACACAGTCTGCGTCTTTACAAACGGAGGCTTTAACGTGTCATTTACAAGGTTGATCTGTCTCACTGGGATGAAGGAAAAGTCAGATACATATTGATACGTTCTTCTCAGAAACAGATTTGTCTAAATAAAAATTCTTGGGGATTTTTTTTTTTTGTAAATCAGTCAAAGACTTACACAAGCACAGAGCGGGTGCAGCGGGTTAGAGCAGACGACTCCTGGGAAAAAAAGACATTAGCATTTTACACTGGAGTTAAAACTGAGCAGGCAGCTGGGTCTCGTTGCCATGCCGACCACGATTCTCTTCTCCTCTTCCTCCTATTGGCTCCCACCCTTGTCAGCGACCAGGAAGTTGCCTGAAAGGAGTACATATGTGCTCTTGATTCTATCTGATATCAGGTCTATTATTAGTTTAAGTGAATTGTCTTTGGGATGGAGGGATGGAGGGTGAAGAATGACACAAAGGTGAAGGACTGGAATGAGCAGGCCAGATAAGAACCAGTCCCAGTCTGGCTGGTGACCTTTTCTGAACAGAAAACAGGCTTTGAATTTAAAATCCCTGTGCAGCTAAATGTTAAGGTTTGACCATGACAGTGCTTTGGATGGACCGTTTTATCCTTCACTGGGTGTCACAAAAAAAAATCTCAAGATATTCTGAAAAAGATCTTAAGGAAAGAAATGAATGGAAGTTCTGAATTCTGAAATATTTGCAGAAAAAAGGAAATTATTAAGTGGATTATTTAACACTCGGCTTTGATCTGACTGCAGCAAACTGAATTCAGTCACAAAAGATGGCAGGACGGACAGCTGGCGTTCCTATTTAAGATTAATGAATTATTTAATGAGGAAAAACTTGGCTGCATCTCTCATGAACACAAACCCCACAAATCTGCTCACTGGAATGTCTGTACACTGTGTCACAATGCTGAACAAACACCACGCTGGGACTTTGATCGTTTTTAGTTTTAACTAGTGGGACGTTTGGAATAAAAATCTCCATCATTCTAAACAGGACCTGTTGCAGAAACACAATGAAGTAGCAGCAGAGAAGGTGAGTTTTTGAACAGCGCTCCAGACAATTTCACCCACAAGAAGAAATCAAGCAGAAACCAACCAAACAGATTAGAACAGAACCTGTCCTGCACCTGTCATCTGGGTCAAAATGACCCATAGGGTGCTTAAATTAAAGCGACATGGATTATGTAATACTTAATCTGGTTTAAATCAGGTGTGATGTATCAGTCATCACAACAGATGCTCACAATTTCCTAAAACCACGTTTTTTTTCTCTTGAGGGTTTTGATAATTCCTGGAACTGAGTATTAATAATGATCTTTGATCAGAGATCTTACACCCTCATTCAGTTCCTCCATCATCGTTTCACTTGATTTATTACCATCTTAACTGAGTCAACCTCTCTGTCTCTTATTCATTTATCTTCATTATTCCACTGGATGGAAAAACAAAACTCTGTTTTTCTTGATCCTTCCTGAACAGCTTGTTCCAGGTTTGGAACTGACGATCATTTGTGAGCAAAACCACAGATTTTCCATTCAGCCGTGCCAAGACTCTATTTTACTTTTAACTGCACTCCGGCTCCTCTATGAGATGTTACAGCCTGATAGGAACAAATTAATCATACCTACAGAAAGAGTTTTTATGGTGCAGCTGTCTGAGTGAATTTCCAATTCAAAGTTTAAACACAACTGTGTAGTTTAAATGCTTTTAAGACACTTAGAATGAATTATATACCAGTATCTACACCAGCATTTAAAAAAAGCCGACAGACTCCAGAACAATCTTTATAAACACTGTTTTCTTCCACTCAATTAGCTTTTACTCTCTTGTTCTTCCTGTTACAAACCTCAGAGAAATCCTTTTGTACTTAGTTTAAGTATGTTTAACTTTTTCTTTATGATTTTAGACTCATAATTAAATAGAAATTAAGTTTCTTAATTTCTTTAGAATTAACATTAACTGCAACTAAAGACAATTTGATGAATTGTTTGATATTTTCTACAATATATACAACTTTTGTAAGAGCAAAATATTTTGGTGCATGAAGTCACTATTAGCTCAAAAATCCAGAAAAAAAAATCTCAAAACATAAAGATAGAGATGCTCTCTGCAAAAAGGGGGTGGAGTCTAACCTGGTAGCTCATGTCACTACTGTTATCGGTCAAAAGATCAAAACAGTCTGGTCGTGTACGGCAACAATCTGTCACAGACCTTTCTGTTGCACCTCAGAACATTTGACAGTTTCCTGAGCTCACGTAGCACGCCGTGTAGCACGCCGTGCAGCTGAGCCACTTATCGGGCTTATGATTAAAATATAATAAGCCCAAACCCACAATGCATTGCTCTGAGCTATGTTTTAGAGAATGTGTGCGTGTGAAGGAGGCATAATCTCTTCATTTAATTGTATGCACTTGAATGTGAATGTAACACATCAACACTGTTACATACATGTGCATGTGATTACATGTGTGTTTTTATCTGTATCTAAGGAGGACATGTGTGTATCTGTTCTTTAAGAGGATGCTCGTGAGGTTATATGCTGTATATTTGAGGACATTTCTGTTCATACACTGTATATATAAGTCTCAGTGTAGGTCTGAGTGTGAGTGCGCATGTGTATGTCAGTGCGCATGTGCAAACCCCCAGCGGGGACAATCATCACGGCTCGTGCCCACAGTAGGCAGCCTTACCCTGGGGGTCTGTGACTGAGGCCTGCCTGACGAGATGCTGCCTGACTGACTGTGGAACCTGGATGCTTTGCCTCCTCCCCCAGCGTTTGTGCACACACATGAAAACACGCATGTTCAAGCACATACAAATCCTCACAAAAGGCTAAATACAAAGATACATGCAGACATACAAGTCACACTCGCACACTGTTTGATTACAGATCAAAGCAGAAGAAAAATATTATGCTTATTGTTTCGTTTTCAAACATTTGGTCCTTTTTTTTTCTGTAGCCGTGAGACATCTGGACACTCAGTCTTTTTCTTTGTTTAACGTGTGTTCCTCCCAATGTGTGCGTGTGCATCGGCGTGTCGTGAACGTGCATGCGTTTTGTCAGAGCATGTGTGCAGGTACATCCACTTGGCATCCGTATCTGACTGGGCCACAGTGTGTGAGGCCTGACGCTAAGCCGACATGACAGAAGCAAATAATGTCTGCTCCCGTTATCTTCTCTTCCCCCATGGCCCCCGCAGGAACCTTTTAAAGAGCTGAACACTGATGAAAAGACGCAAGTAGAACGTACACAAGCATCACGCAAATGCACAATTGCACATAATAAATCTTAGAGGAAAACACACATCAGCTGTTACACATTTGGGGGACAGAAATATAAACAGAGTGTGCAGATTTTACTCGGGCTTCGCACCAAAATGCATCTGGAAAAATACGTTTAAACAGGCTTAAATAGACGACAGCAGTGTGCGCTCAAATGCACAAACACAAATACACATCCGTCAACACATATACACTCATTTGACCCACTTTCTTTACTGTAGATATGACCTCATTTACCCCAATCTGCAGCCCTAAATGTAAAGTAAGTATCTGGTAGGACAAATACGAATGACACTAGAAGAATTAGAAGTAAATAATCGTGTTATCAGTGATGCTGAAGCTGTTTAAACCCTCTCAACTCAAAGTCAGCTCAGGATGTTGCACTTTTAGTGAAAATATCTGATCTCGCCTCACTCCTATTGGTCTCCTTTCTTGGCAGTTCAAGGTTATGCAGAACTGTGAGACACACGGTGACGTATGTGACAGATCTTGCACTGTGCGAAGGATTGTGGGTCAAATGGCTCGGAAAACACGTCGGGCTTCAAACTGCAAAGCAGAGAAACATCCTGAGAGTTTTAGAGTCCCTCTTTATTTGGTTGAAGATCGTTTGAGTTTGAATGAATCTTGAATGAATCCACTCAATGAACTCTTCCTGTTCTTCCCTCCTCATGGGTCCTTCCTGATAAATATCATAGAGGGCTGTCCATGCGGATGCCTGCTTGTAATGTGCACCGCTCTCCACCTGTCACCTCATATCTCTGCCTCCGCCTCCGTCAACCTGCTTGCAGCTCAGCAACAAGCCTACCAACCAGTACAAGCCTGTTGCTAGGGCAACAACCGTCTGGGGGATGCTTCTTTAGTTTCTCGTAACTCATTTTTCATTATTTATTGTTTCATTTTTGCCTTTAGATGGACTTTTCTCTTCTTCTGCTCCTGTTTTTCATGTCGTTCAACACGTCTGCCTGCTTCTGTTTCTATCTCGCTCCTTTTCACTTTCTTTTTTATTTTAACACTTTGAAGAAAGACTGGCTGCCTAAAAAAAAAAAAAATCTGTCTCCATGAAATCAATTCACATAAAAAAGTTCAAGAATCAGAGACAGTTAGAACATTTGGAAACACCCGTGTTTCTAAAACTCGTTCAGAATCTGCAGTCCAATGATAAACATGCTTCTCCCGTGTAGATACAGACATACTACATGTTTGTATGGCTGCTGACTGATACAGACAAGTTAGTAAAGAAAGGCTTTGTCAGTTTGTTTAGCTGACATTTAAAGGTTAATGGATGATGCTCTGTCAGTCCAGCCGCTTTACTCAACAACTGATTTATATGGTTCCGTGTTTAAGCACATGAATATTTACAGGTATGTTTTTACTTGTTTATTGCATATTATGAATAATCAACAAATAACTCCTACACATTGCAGAGTCTCCTTAAAGCAGGTTTTATGCCGCTTAAAGTGCCATTTCCTGTGATTTAGTGCCCCCTAGTGGCCAAAGTTCTTACTGTCGGTAATGAAAAATAAAACATTTCCCTCATAAATTCTACTAAAGCGACTTAACAATAAAAAACTGATATTAAACAACTGATAGATGTCATTAGAACATCAGCATCACTGTTTTATCAGAGCTGTCTCAATGGTTAATACATCACATGTGTAAACAATGAGAATAGTTTGAGTTAGATTTTTGCATGTACAGACCGTACACAGAATGAAAGGAGGAGATTTATCACGTAAAATTTCCAAACAGATAATAATTTAACTATAAATAGTTTTGGAATCCTTGTTTAGTTAAATGCTTTGATGTTTTTTTGTGTGTTATGAAGGCATCCAGGTGTTTATCAGGCTACAGGTGAGTGCTGCTGAAACAGAAAACCCTCCAAACAGGAAGAATGATTTATTGTTAAAGTGACACCACAGCATGTAAATGACTGAGCAGGTCTGTAGATGCTCAAACGTCCCTGAATGACATGTAGATGTAAATATCAGCGTGAGAATGTGAGTCACCTGTGAGGATGTTCTCAGCCATAACTTTGACCTGGACCTCCAGGGAGTGTTTGGACGTGTAAGTGATCTCAGCTGAGACATGGACGACCTCGCCGATGAAGACGGGGGACAGAAACTCAGTCTTTTCCACCCGGACCAGCGCTACCCAGCAACGATCCTACAGGAACCAATTAAAGCAACAGAAAGGAATAATTCACATTCAGAACATTCAAGGATCTACATCCAGGGATTCTGGAGGTTTATGAAGCAGATGGGAACTTTTTAAAAGTATTTTTATCTAGAAATTATTTTATCAAACTATATAAACAGATGCACATAATGTAGAACATCAGAATATGGAAATTTCACATCAGATGAGATGATAATAAAAGTAAAACGACTGTGTTAAAGACAGTAAACTCAGCTCAACATGCTGTAGTTTGGTTTTTCTATTCTAATCAATTTTAATATCAGATGTGAAATAATTTGTGTTGAATGTGTTTGACACTGACTCCATCCTGAGTGTTGCAGTGCCGCGTGCCGACAATCCCTCCAGCTTCCTCGATCATCTTGAGGATGATGCCGCCGTGAACGTTGCCCATAACGTTGGCGTCGTCCGGCCTCATTACCCTGCAGAGAGAGAGACAAACATGCATCTGCATAAAGTTTAGTTTACATCACAGATTTCACGCTTTCTGTTTGCACATCCTGACTGTCCCAACAGGAGAGCAGCCGCCACGCTGACTGGCACAAAGCAGGTTTATTCAAGGCTTGACACAAACTTGTTCTATTACATACAGAAAGCATGTTAATCCCAACATGTGCACGTGCGTCTGTTCAAAGCCAACCAACTGTTTAGTTACAGGTGGGAAATTTAAAGTGATTGGTCAGTTTATTGCTGGTGTTCATAGATTTTTCCATGTTAGGAGTCACATTCATTCACCAGAGGGAAAATAAATAAGTTGCATTTTCTTTCTTCATATTATTTCCTACAAGATATGAACACAGCGTCATTTAAGTTTTAACACTCATCTGGGAAAAGTCAAGCAACTAAAGAACAAATAGCGAGCCGGTGCCCCTTGGCCCCACCCCTTAATGTGCCCATGCTGCAATATAAAAATACTGTTTTTTGTGCATATTATGTTTAAATTTTGTGATTTTTTTGTGGCAAGAATCTCCCATGAAGTAAGTTTACATTAGAACGGAATACAAAAGAATAATTTAATCCCTGTGTGAAGCTCATAACAGTAATGTAACTTTTTTTTCTTTATATGCATTTAAAAAGTGAAAGACTCAGGATTTATTCAGTTATACAGAGTCGAGACGGACTTCTAACATCCAATCTAACTTTTAAGATACTGACATGGGTTTGAAAGACTTTCTTTATCCCACAGCAGTAACTGAAACAATCTGTTTTTGATTTGATCGTTACCTGCAGAGGAACAAATTTTCCCAAATATAATTAAATCATTTTGCTGTGCAGTCAGACATGAAAATATAATTAAAGGGTTAGGTTTGGTTTGGCAGGGAAAATTCTTTGGTCGTCACACAAAACCAGTCAGGGTTGTAATCACTGACAGATCACTGACTGCGCTTCATCATCTGCCTCCATCTCGTCACTGTCTGCTTTAAACTCGTGTAGCAGGTTCCAGTCGAAGTGTCTGAGTCACACGCATCAAATTTAAACCTCTTTTCATCTCCTTTTCTTTAGATGACTAATCCAAGAATCTGACAACAACAGTAAGGGTGTTTAATTTATAGGAAACAGACGAGGGAGCTGTTTGAATTAGTAGGTGTCTTTGTAAAAGAAGAGAAGTGAAGTAGAAACTAACCTGCTGAGCAGAAATTTGTAGCCCTGCTGAGATTCAGCCTCCCCCCCACTCCAGGAATCCCTGCTGACTTGCTGACTTTCACCTGGCTGCTGTTTCCCCACCGCTGCTGCCATTTTATCCACTTCATCTGCCGTCTTGCTGCTCAGAGACCCGGACATCTTCACTCGGCACCTGACTCTTAGCTTCACCTCTCCGTCTGTATGATCAGTTCATTCACAGCTTCTGCTGATCTCAAGCTCTGAAAATGCTGCTGTGATTGTTTAAATGTCGTTCCGCCTTACGAGTCACAACTGGCCAAACTGGATCTCAGCCCACTCACTGATGGTCAGACAGGAATCAACCCATTATGATACAGACTCTCGTGTCACAACCGACAGGAAAAACTAGAAATATCTCAGACAAAGAGTTACAGCAGCATTAAAAAATGTAATCAGTGTTGATGAAAGTTTGACTTGCAAATACTTAAGAATGGCTGAAAGCCCAGGATGCAAAGTTAGCTCGAACTGCATTCTCTTTTAAAGATTTGCATTTTTCCTTTACAGACCATCAAGGACCTACAGACAATGTAGTCTGGGAGATTTTTATTTGTTCTTCTTACAAAGAAAAATCAATTTGAAAGAGTTTAATTAATTCACCCTTTGCAGTCTGGCTTTTTGATGAGATTTACAAAACAAAATCAATTACAAAGAAACTTGGGAAATTCTTTCATGGATTCTGATGGCAGTTTTAAACTTTTATTTTGAAGAGGAGGTCATTCTCAAAACATGGTTAGGTTTTTTGCTTGTGACTTAATTTGTTCTTCCATCTAGTAATAAAATATGTTGCTACAAAGTTTTAAATGTATTTAAGTGGCTCTCTTTCTTTACCTGGAAAAATTCTTCAGATTTTTAAATGAGCTTTTATTTTGTAAAGTTCTGCATAGGTTTCTGTGTTAAAAGTAAACTTAACATGCTGCTTTTACAAGCCAGGTGAGGGTGTTTGAGCTCCCTATTCAGACCATCTTCTCTTTCTTTCTTCTTTAAAACAGTTATTTTATATTTATTAAGACACTAAATATAAACATATACTTTGTGGTTTTAACCGTGTTTAAAACATTGCATATATTGTATGGCACAGATGGTTGGTTTGTGACTTGTTTTATTGTTTTAACAAACAACATTTATCTGCCAGGTTTTATTTGTCAGCAACATTTACTGAATTTGTTTTTTCCAGATAAAAACAAACAGAATTGTAGAAGAGTCGTTTGTCTCCCCCTACAGGCGAAGCGCAGTAGTTTACCGTCTGTACCACGTGATCATGGGAACTGCTGCTCATTCACTGAAGGGATTTTTAAAATGAAACCGTAGTCTGACCGATTAACCGTCATTATTGCATAGTCATGAACTGATAGCGGATTTATACTCTATTCATCTCAATGACATTTTTAAAACATAAACTCTAGGACCACTAGCATGTCTTCGACCACGGTCCAGACTGAGAAACAGGATTTCAGTGGTCTACGTGACGTCTGCGAAATATAACTTTTATCTTTACATCAAATATGGCGACCCAGTTTCGCCGGTAGTGATCGACTCTGGTAATGCCATGGCGCTAACTGTTTAAAGGTCATCACAGGCGATATTGGTGACAAAATCCCCCGAGATTAAATGCTGGTCTCCTTATGCTAAAGCACAATAAATACTGTCCCCCACCGGCAGACCCATGATGTTTAAACAAGAACTGAGGCTGATTATCAGGTTAGCAAACAATCCTGCAACGCAGCGGCGTTTTTTACATGTGTTGCTAGCATGGTTAATAGCATCATGTGTAAGTTGGCTGCATATTTCTCAGTGATTGTTAAACGTCATACCTGCAGAGTTGGAGAGAGGATGGCGATGCTTCGTGCGTCTTCGGCTCAGACATGGTGTTGCAGCGAGATTCGTACTCGATGTGAAGTGAAACCCGGTCAGGCTGCGGGCTGCTGGACAGTTTGATCAAATGTTGAAGGAACAATAAAAGATATCGAGCGAGTGATTCATACAGTATGGTTTTTAAAAACCTCTCAAAGTGTCTCGACGTGTGTAACACTGCCTGAAGTGAATTTATCTCTTAACATTCTACTTTTCTTATTTAAGCCCACTGTTTTTCAGAGAGGTGAAATAAGACAATGATCAGAAGGGACAAAACGAAACCTTGTAAGTACTTAGAGTCACCAGAAGAGGGCAGCAGAGACCACTTAAATATTATAGATTCAGTTATTATTAATGTCCATTGGGGGCACTGTTGACCTGAAAATCCACACTTTTGTTTCAATTGGCTGACTTTTTATTGTAACAAATATATTAATAACTCAGATTTGATGGTTTCAATTGTTTACATGTGCTGTTGGTGCACATTTTAAACTATTTTCTTCTGTCACATATTCCAGAATATGGTGGTTTTTAGTAGCAGAAATAACTGCTTTTGATGACACAAAATGTTTTATCTGTGATACACGTTGGATTTTATGTATTCATTAAATATAAAAACATGATATTCTCACGAAGAGTAGAAAAAAGACAACTCAAGTTGCTACCACAATATTGTAGTTTTATTTACATCGTATATACATTATTTGCTGCAAATAGCAAAAATTAACACACACCTCAAAAGAGATACACTCTGAGACATTCAATGTCTACTTATTTCATCTGCACAGACTTAAACACAGAAGCCTGTTGTGCAGATTTAAACATACAATGACCCTTTGGGTCTTACAGGGCTGTTTCAATAGCCCTTGGTCATTTAGTCCGGACGGAGGACTAAATACTTAACGTGTACATACATGCGGATTTAAGAAGAATACGACCGTCTAACATTGCCAACTTAAACAGGACAACAGACTCGCGCGCAAAACTTAAGTATATAATACTTAACGTGAAATTATTTACATTAACTATGATAAAACGGATGATGCTATCGAACACGTTCCACTTAATTCTATAATACTATGTTACTGTATTTTTTACAGCTTTTGGAAGAATCGGATTCTTTAAGTCTACCAGGGTCTCCACACGGCTGTACGGAGCGGCTGCAGGCCGGGCTGCGCTCTGCTGGGAGCTGCTGCTGCGCCGCTGCAGGACTGGCTCTCCAGTCTGGAGCCGAAGCTGGATTTCAGGCTCAGAAGTTTCTGATGCATCTGAGGGAAGTTCCCGGATATTTGGGCGCAGCAGCTCAGGCAGGTCGGGGGGGTGTAAGCAGATCCTGACTTCTGGATGAACTCGTTAACTCGTTGGCACGCGTCTTGATCCAGGTTGGTTTTGGGAAGCAGAGCGGAGACGCGCTGGAGGCAGGCTTTATAACCATCTCCGTAACTGTCTGCTGAGTCTGAAAGAACAAAGGGATGTTAGTGATGCTTTCAAATGAATCCACTGCTTGTGAACTTAATGGAACTGAAGAGGCTCAAATAAAACTCACTTTTGGTATTAACAGGTGGGATGTCGTTGAGGAACCGCACAGTCATTTCCAGGATGTCAGCTTTCTCCAGTTTTGAATAGCAAGTTTTCTGTCGATAATAATCAAAGCGAATGTTAAACACAGAAACATAAATGTTGTTTAAACTTTTAAAATACAAAGTGTTTAAAATAAAAATGTAGAATAAATCAACTCACATCTCTGCCTGTGAGGGGAAGAATTAGGTTTTTCAGGAGGTTCAGACTCTCGTTAATGCGAGCGCGCCGTCTCTTTTCCATCAGTGGTTTCATAGTCTGAAAAGAAACACAAATCTTTTATTATACATTTATAGAATCATTTGATTATACACCATATTATATAGTAAAGAAAGTGCAGAAAATTGAGTCATTGGACTTACCTTTCTCAGCTCGAGAGCTTCTTTTCTTTGCGCAACTGTAAGCCTCGGAGGAAAAGAGGGAAGACCTTTAAAAGTCATGTTTGGAGACATGTTCAGCGTCGTTTATGTATCACAATAGTGTTCAAAACCGAAGTCGAAGGAGATGTGTTCACAACTGCCGAGAAGTGCGGTATATATCCAAGTCCGTGGCGTCGGTTACCGTGCGTCACGGGTACGCCCCCAAGCCAACACAGGACGATTTGGACTGCTCTTGTGTTCATGGAAACAACACAAAAGCTTCATATTTAATAAGATAACCATCTGTTTAAAACTTTAATCCATGCGAAGCTGCAATGCGTGTCTGCATAGACCAAACCAAACAAAAGCTGCGTCAAAAAGCTGCAAAATCCGTGCGTAAAGACGCGCAAAGGTTCAGGCCATGCGCACAAGGAAAACAATGATGCTAAACATTTAAAATGTTTACTTATTCGCCTATTTGCTATACTAATCGTAGGTTATTTCATTTATTTATTTTGGAGAAAAAAAACAACACAATGCGCATTTGCGTATTTACGCAATGATCCAGTTTAAATGGAAATGTCTGTAATCGCTGCCGTTTTTGTAACGCAACCATAAAACAATTCAAGCTGTATTTATTTGTTTTGCTACAGGTGAAATATTTAAATATAAAAATTCTAATTTTCATTAGCTAGAATTTATTCTCTGATCTCTTGGTGTAATCCTAAAATGCATTAGCGATATTCTGGGATTTCCATTACATGCGATGTGTCTAAAAATTATCTAAAAACTCGTTTGTATGTGTATTTTCAACAAATATCCACTCTGAGACAATATAATGCAGTACATACATCACTGGCACAGGGGTCAGACTTGTGTGTACAGAAAAGTGTTCACATAAACACACACTCTTTCTCCGATCACAAACCCAAGCCACGCTACTTTCAGATGACATCTGCTCTTAGATTTTCACCACAATAGTTTTGCATATCCATATGACGTTTCCACACAGTTTTTGTCTGGGGAGTCACAATCTGACTGCTCCTAACGCTTTCTGCAGGAGGGTGGGGGCTGAAAACGAATGGTGGGGAGGGGGAGTGTTTGTTCTAGATGAGAAAAGCCAATGTGAAATATAACATCACCAACAGTTTTGACTCATTTAGAGCTTAAACATTTCTTTTGGACACGAAGACTTACAGTAAGTATTTGATGATTAAATTTTTTTATCGAGGCAGAAAACCTGCAAACATGGAGAAACAGTTTGGATATTTATGTTTTAATTAAAACCTGGAGAGATATGACAGCATGTCAAATGCCTCTGCACTCAGGGGAACCACGCGCTCAGCACGCGCCACGGTGACCAGATGGTTGTCTGTTGCAACGATCTAACCCCCTACCTCTTCCCCACCCCCACACCTCTAGGTCCCACTAAAGCTCCAACTCTTGGTCGCTCACTCACATCCCAGATCACACCCACTGTTAGATTTACGCATGATTTTTTTTTTCTATAAACTTAACATGCATGACATATGATCTCCACGCGGTTTTGGCGTGGGTAGCCCCTCTGTGTGGTTCCAATAGATCCACGCTGTGTCCAACTGAAAGAAATCCTCCTCATCCCCAAACCTGTGTGTCTCTTCTTTAGCTTGACTTACATTATTTTTAATGTCCAGGTTATAGCGAGATTCTTGTCCATCTATTTTAACTGGACTTGATGGAGACCTTTGCCTGAGAGAGCATGGAACAGTTCTTGCATACTGAAGAAAACCAGTCTCAGAGGACCAAGCAGTTTATACAAACCTCTAAATTATTAAACTAAATTCGTTCAAAAATGCGATATTTTTCTTGTTTAGCTCTTTTTTGTGAGGGAAATCTGAAATAAGTGTCATATTAAAAGTTTATGTTAGTTTATTAAAAGCATTGTACAGATTTTACATCTTGACATATTGTTTATATTTTTGTTCCACTTATTCTGTGAATATATTATGCAACCTGGCTAAACGAGGTCTCCACAAAGCCCATGCCTAAATTTCAGAGGCACACTTGCTCCACGCGCCCCTCATCAACCAGGGATGATGGGGATGATGAAGTTGGGGGTGGGGGGTGCACTTCTCCGTTTTCCTCTCAGGGTTCTCTTTTGTCTTTTCAAGCAAATTCGGCGTCGGCTCTCCATCTGTGCAGACAGGATAACAGGGAGCCTTTGTCTGGCTCAGTACCGACACTTCACGGGTTTTACGACTGCCGTGGTCGCAAACAAGTGACTTTTAATGCAGCATGACGTCCTGCTTTGGAGTTCTGCTCGGATTTAAACGAAGCAAAAAAAAAGAAAACTTGAGTATTTCTCTTATTTGAAACATGCTTATTTGCCACAAGAATGACCAATTAATAACAAAATGCACCAGAAATATAGACGTATATTAATTATATTTTCAGGTCCACGAGGACAGATTTTTAAGCCTTTGTTGTTTGAAACAATTATGAAAGCACTTCATGGTGATGTTTTTGTTTTACAGGTGAAATTCTCATGACCACAGACAGTGGACTTGTGTTTATCTCAGTGCTACAACATCATAGGCAAGAACATGACATGGGCATTAAGAAAACAGCCCTAAATTGCTTTAAGTCATGTGATAGATTCCAATTTGGTCAGTTCACTTAGTTCAGAGTTGTATATCTGACCAGGTGATCAGCTGCGCAGGAGCACCATCCTTTTCACTCTGTACACCTCAGATTTTCAGTGCAGGTCAGAGTCCTGTCATCTGCAGAAATACTCTGATGACTCTGCAGCTGTTGGGTGGATCAGAGATGGACCAGAGACGGAGTAGAGATAACTGGTGGACCACTTTGTGTCCTGGTGTGGGAACAATCATCTCATCTTGAATGTGAACAAGACAAAGGAGAGGATTGTGGATTTTAAGAGGAGCAGCAACATACCAACACCCATTTCCATCATGGGAGAAGAAGTGGAGGTGGTGGAGGAGTATAAATACCTGGTGTTCACTTGGACAACACGACCAACTCACGAGGTTTTGCAAACAGCTTGCAAAAGTTTTCGGCCCTCTTGAACTTTTCCACATTTTGTCACATGACAGCCACAAACATGAATCAATTTTATTGGAATTTAACGTGAAAGACCAATACAAAGTGGTGTACACGTGAGAAGTGGAACGGAAATCATACATGATTCCAAACATTTTTTACAAATACATAACTGAAAAGTGGGGTGTGCTTAATTATTCAGCCCCCTGAGTCAATACTTTGTAGAACCACAGTCAGTCTTTTAGGGTATGTCGCTTTGCACATCTAGAGACTGAAATTCTTGCCCATTCTTCTTCGCAAAACAGCTCCAGCTCAGTCAGATTAGATGGACAGCGTTTGTGAAAAACAGTTTTCAGATCTTGCCACAGATTCTTGATTGGATTTAGATCTGGACTTTGACTGGGCCATTCTAACACATGGATATGTTTTGTTTTAAACCATTCCATTGTTGCCCTGGCTTTATGTTTAGGGTCATTGTCTTGCTGGAAGGTGAACCTCCGCCCCAGTCTCAAGGCTTTTGCAGACTCCAAGAGGTTTTCTTCCAAGATTGCCCTGTATTTGGCTCCATCCATCTTCCCATCAACTCTGACTAGCTTCCCTGTCCCTGCTGAAGAGAAGCACCCCCAGAGCATGATGCTGCCACCACCATATTTGACAGTGGGGAAGGTGTGTTCAGAGTGATGTGCAGTGTTAGTTTTCCACCACACATAGCGTTTTGCATTTTGGCCAAAAAGTTCAATTTTGGTCTCATCTGACCAGAGCACCTTCTTCCACATGTTTGCTGTGTCCCCCACATGGCTTGTGACAAACTGCAAACGGGACTTCTTATGGTTTTCTTTTAACAATGGCTTTCTTCTTGCCACTCTTTCATAAAGGCCAACTTTGTGCAGTGCACGACTAATAGTTGTCTATGGACAGATTCCCCCACCTGAGCTCTAGATCTTTGCAGCTCGTCCAGAGTCACCATGGGCCTCTTGGTTGTATTTCTGATCAGCACTCTCCTTGTTTAGCCTGTGAGTTTAGGTGGACGGCCTTGTCTTGGTTTACAGTTGTGCCATACTCCTTCCATTTCTGAATGATTGCTTGAACAGTGCTCTGTGGGATGTTCAAGGCTTGATTTAAATTTCTCAATAACTTTATCCCTGACCTGTCTGGTGTGTTCTTTGGACTTCATGGTGTTGTTGCTCCCAACATTCTCTTAGACAACTTCTGAGGCCGTCACAGGGCAGCTGTATTTGTACCGACATTAGATTACACACAGGTGTATTCTATTTAGTCATTAGCACCCATCAGGCAATGTCTTTGGGCAACTGACTGCACTCAGATCAAAGGGGCTGAATAATTACACACACCCCACTTTTCAGTTATTTATTTGTAAAAAATGTTTGGAATCATGTATGATTTTCGTACCACTTCTCACGTGTACACCACTTTGTATTGGTCTTTCACATGGAATTCCAATAAAATTGATTCATGTTTGTGGCCGTAATGTGACAAAATGTGGAAAAGTTCAAGGGGGCCGAATACTTTTGCAAGCCACTGTATTTGGTTAAGGATATCATCGTTTTTGCCCCAGCCCAGTTACATTGGTTTCTTTTACAAAATTATTCAGTTAAACCATAATTCCAAAGCAATGTCTGATTTTCAGAATTTTAAAATTGATTACTATTTTTGACAGTTTCAAGTTATTTTTTACACCACTGTGGGCTTTTACTTAGAAAGGTACCAACAATTTTGCCAACTTCTGTGTATAAATATTACTGACTTTTTATCTTTACAGATTCTTTCCCCTAAATAGTAAATTACTTGTACTTGTATGGCACATTTTTTAAAAGTCAGATGACACAAAAAGTGCTTCACACAACAATTTGTCATTCACCCATTCACACACACACATTGTTTGGTGATAAACTACACATATTGTCTCACAGCTGGGACACTGACAGGTGAGGCTGCTAGGAGCCACC
>SSNP01000167.1:161859-187629 GCA_006937955.1 Pachypanchax playfairii
GGACCCTCTGACCATCAAACAGGCAGGACAGGTGAAGCTTCTTGCCAAAGGACACAAAGGCAAAATTATATTTCTGCTTGGAGCGGCGATTTAAACTGGTGACCCTCCAGTTCCCAGACAACCTGCTCTACATCCTGAGCTAAAGTTTAAAAACGGCCAAATTTATTTTATTTAACACTATAAAACACCTAAATGTGGCTTTTTAAAGTAGCTAAGTCTATTGAATCTATAAATAAATTGCTCCTATTCTATCATTAATAAGTGAGATGTACTAAGGGCACAATAACTGCATCTCACTTTTTTTCTCACTTCTATCTACTAAAAAAATAGAAAGAAATACATTTTATCTTTTATATGTCGCCAAAACTCTAGGGTTGGTTGAAGAAAAGTATTTTAAAAAGAATCATTTTGTGATGGGATTTATTTCTGTTGTGTTACACTGATTTACAACTTGTGCATCCCTTCTGATTCTGATGCATTAAATAACTTCATGGCAGGATGCATTTACATTTATTATTGTGTTTATGCAACATTTTAACGACTTCTGACTGAATGTTGGCTTCAGTATAAGTATTACATCAAACAAAACATTACTGTTCTTATATAAAAATGTAATGTAGAAATTCTGTTATGGCAGAAAGAATGTAATTCCCCACATTATTCATTTTGAGGTTTGAAGTTGACGTTACTAAACCATATATTTATCTGTTTGGAGTAGCTACATGCATATGACATGTAAAACTGTCTAACGGATGGATGTGAATGTTTATTTTGTGTTCGGTGTTTTTTTTTTCTCACAACTGCTTCCCACATTTTTGGGCGGTAACTGAGAGGCGCCTCACATCAGCAACAATAGAGCAGCTGCTCATAATGGGCTCTTGATGACCTGCGGCTTTCTGAGTTTGCGCGCCTTTTTATGTCTATTCTTTTCCATGTGAATCATTTTCTTAAGGTTCTGGGGTTTTTGTCAGAAACATGATCATTCAACGGTAAAAATATAAAATCCACATAGATCAGACAAGCCAAGCATCTTTTTCAGAAGTACATTTATTTCAAACATTTTTGTCAAAAACAAAACAAAAGTGTTTCAGTTTCACGTGTTTTAAAATAACTATAATATACAAATTTAACACACAGTGTTTACAGACTATTTAGTTGCACAGACCAAAATACTTTTAAGTCCACAGTGCAAACCTCAAAGAAAATAACCCTTGGGGTTTTACAGAAGTGTTGTCTACAACCCGTTGAAACCCCAAAGAGGAAGCATGTTTAAAACGTTCATAGACTTCGGTTTCATTGACACACGCGCTCTTGCCAACTGGCAATCAGCGCAACGGACCTCAAATGCTGAATTAACTTCAACAGTGCGTATTATTCGCTTTTAAAACTATTTACATTGGAATAAAACATGACATAATAAATAAGGGGATGTAATTATTGTTTCTACCAGGGTCTCCACACCGCCGAGCTGAGCGGCTGCGGACCTGACTGCGCTCTACCGGCAGCTGCTGCGCCGACACCGCTGGACTGGTTCTCCAGTCTGGAGCTGAAGCTGGACTTCAGACTCATGAGTCTCTGTTGAATCTGAGGGAAGTTTCTGGAACTCTGGGCGCAGCAGTTCAGGCATGTTGGTGTGACGGTCGCCGACATGGATTGCTGGACAAACTCGTGCACCCGCTGGCATGCGTCTTGATCCAGGCTCGTTTTGGGCAGCAGAGCGGAGACGCGCTGGAGGCAGGCTTTGTAACCTTCTCTGTAACTGTCTGCGGAGTCTGGAGGAAGAAAAGCAGATACATGATTAATGGCTGTACAATAAACAGAAGGATGGCGGTGTTTTGAAGGTAAAAAGCATGTAGGTGACGCTCACCTTTGACTGGAGTGGAAGGAAGATCTCTGAGGAAACGGACGGTCATTTCGAGAATGTCAGCTTTCTCCAGCTTGGAGTAGCGTGCGTTGTCTTTACCAACAAGGGGCAGAATCAGGCTTTTCAAATGACTGAGACTGTCATTGATGCGAGCACGTCGTCTCTTCTCCAGGAGAGGTTTCAACGTCTGAGAGAGAAAAAAGAATGAAACGTTATTTTCTGCTGTTTCGGCTATAGTTCAGATTTGGAGAATATTTCAAACACACACAGACAATCGTAGTTTCTCTCTTTTCCTCACCTTTCTGAGTTCGTGGGCTTGTTTTCTCTGGGCCACTGTGGAGCGCGCAGGGAGAGGCTGTCTGGCCTCAGCAGTGATGGTTGGACTCATTTCGTTTGCTGCTTGTAGTTTTTTAAGGGGAGATGCTTGTTCTTAGAGAAGCTGAGCTCGAGTGTACCGCCGAGCAGGAGAGCCTCCTATTTATGTGTCTCCGGGGCGTCAGAGGGGAGGGAACACAAGCCATTGTGGTGATGGGTGGACACAGGGGGCGATGCCTGTAGGGAAATGAACAGGGCTCCTCTGGACCATCTGGTCTCCCGACCCCTGCGTTTGGACGCTGGTATGTGGAGTTTCGTGAGAATATTCCGCTTTTTTTTTGTTAAAAAATGAACAATGTTCATCAGTGAGCTGGTCAGACGTGGAACCCAAAATGCGTTTTCCTCTTGCAGATTATTCCACTGCTTTTGTTTTGTTCGTTTGTTTGTTTGTCTGTTTGTTTGCAGTAAACAACAATTGCTTGTTTTGCCACGTGCGTTTCTCAATAAAAGTGTGAATTCCATAAATATTTCATTAGCTTCTTGGTTTGGAACTGCAGCCACGTCTCCCGCCACAACAAAACAAACATATAACCCAATAAGTGAATGTGAGGTGACGAGTTTAATTTATTCCCAAAATAATGTAATCCCACACCCAAGCCACGCTACGCTTGGATAAACATCTGTTTATGGAGCCAAAGGAAGTTCGTTTTATTTTAACTACCTGCAGAGAGGGACTGAGCTTTAACTGTACAAGGACAGGTATGTGTGCATTTCAAAAGATGGAAGTAAAAACTCAAGCAGAGATTAAATGTATAAGTTAATCATAAATCTGATTCAAAACATCCCGTTAAATGAGTAAAATGAGTAAATTCGGCAACCTGTGCTGTCCTTCAACCTGTGGACTCGTTTTCTACTTGAAACAGAATAAAATGAAACATCATCAATTTTTAAACGATACGTTTCTTATTTCGATGTTTGATTTCGTTTCCATTATTCTGATGTTTAGTCTGAACGAACCTTTGAGCTGCTCGTGGGATTCACGCGTTTGGCACGCGCCACCACCGGTGCAACAGATGGGAACCTTCCCCTCCCTCATGGGACTACAACCCCAACATGCAACCCCCCCTTCCATGTTCCACCAGACTCCGGGCTCTGCGCGCTCTCATCATCACTGTGGATCTTCTTTCTCTCTGCATGAAGGAAATAAAAGGACAAACATAAAGGTGAAAGTTGCTTCATTACCAAATTAAAAAAAATAAAGTAATAGGGGCGAGTTCAGAGGAAAACCATTTGCCTACCTTGTAATATTTAGGGAGTAATATAATAAAATAATTCCTGAAACGAACCCATTTCGCCTGTTTTGTGCTGGTTGTGAAGTAGACGTTTAGATTTGAAGTGTTTTACGCACAAACTTTACGCCCTGAATCGAAGGTTTGGGAGAGGAAAAAAAGCAGGACGCAACTACAGTTTCATTCAGGTTTCATTCAGTGTAGCTGCCCAGCCTTGCTGGGCTGGGGGATGGGGGTTGAACTGTTTCTCGAGCCTTGAGGATGAGAGCTTTTGCACGCGCCCTGTCCCATGGGGCCCCAAATAACTGCCATCAAGTCCTGTCTGTGAACTAGCCCTTCCAGATAGAACCAAAAATAAAACCTCTATGGGAGGCATCGGTTGGGACCTTTTTTGTTCTAGCGTCGGTATCCATCTGTGCCAGCTGAGATCAGAGGACCTGAAGCCCGGCGGAAAAGCGGAATCACGAAGTTCTCCAAATGTCTGAAGGAGGGAAATAATCCGATTTTTATTATAAATATCTAAATAAATAAATATTAATTATACTTATTCATTCATGACCGCTTGATTGGATGAATAAAACTCACAACTGCTCATTAACAATAAACTATTATTTTATTCGCCGTGAATTATAGTTTACAATCGGATTGTGCTCGGTGTTCAGTTGAATTTGCGTAAAAGTTGTAAAATTAAACGACATGAGACTGACACGAGCCCCTCGGTGCTCACACGCACACGAAACTGGTTTGTTATAGGGCGCGAAAACGCGTGACGAGTTCTGCTCTGTCAAAGTGATTGTCTCCATAACCACATGGAACCTGAAAGGACGTCTGGCATCCCAAGCCAAAATCTACGCCATCATCATCATCATCGTCATCATCGTCAGTAGAATGCATGAAGCGTCTGAGGTCATTCAGAACGTGGAAAGAACACCTTTAAATACTGAATTTCAGACTTTAAAGAGTTAAAACAGTTTGTATTTTTCATCTAACAATGTTACCACTCTAAACAGCAACATTTATACAGACAAACAACCAGTGCTGCACTAATTTTCTGCATGCAAATCGTGATCACAATCAGAGTTCTCCATCAGTTCACTAACAGATGAAACAGCGTTCCCTTCAATTACATCACTTGGTTTATTTATGGAGGAATGTGAGTTTCTAAGAATCTTTTAACGTCCTCTGTTGTTTAAAAAAGCTTTAGGGCACTAATTAGATTGTATCTTGACTGTTGTTCAGTTAAGGAAGAAGCAGGTTTAGAATGGATGTTAGTTCAACAATTTGAAGCAAATTGTCATATTTTGCACAAATAAAAATAAAAGATTCAGAAGTTTTAAGTTTCTGAAGAACAAAAACCCAAATTCACAACTATACATACATAATTCCTCTCAGAAAGTTCATCTTGTATGGTCAATAAGGTGTTCACACATTTGGAATATTTAAGTTTAACAAAAAACACGTTATTTAGACTGCTGTTGCTGATAATGTGACAATCTGCGGGTGAAACATCTTCAATTTAAGGCAAAATTTCAGTTGACAGTTTCAAGAAAATATCTGATACCTGTGAAATTGGTTGCATTTTTACACATATTTCCCTAAACACCTCTGTGTACCAGCCCTCGAGACAACAAAAACCAAAGGATCAAAAGATCTAAGTGATCCTGAGGGCGCACGGACATGCAGGTTGTCACAACGGTAAGCAAGAGCCTCAGGTTCACAATGAAACTGTCAAATCCAACCAGTGAGAAGAAGAAAATACAAGATATGCTCATGCTGTCATGTTGAGTTAAAAGATGAGCTGCAGCATTCTGGACTAACTGCAGCCATGAGATACATGACTAACGCTAACATCCAACAATCCAACTTGTAATAAAAACATGAATCAGCCTTTCAAAATTCTCAATGGTTGAAAAAGATTTCAGAAAAAAGAGCCCCAGTGATCTCTTCATGACTGAATTGATCTGTTTCTCAAGTTAAAATCAGAACTCCCCTAAATCTTTAACCTGTCAGGTAAATGTTTCAGTGAGTTGTCAAACAGTGGTTTCAATATAAATGAAGGGTTTTTCTTGAAGGTCGATCCAAATGTCATCTGCATGTGAGTAAAAATATATATTTTCTCAAAATAAAGCAAAAGTGTTAATAAAAATAAAATGGGTCCAAGAATAGAGCCTTGGGGAACTCCGTACGTGAAAGGAGCTGAAGAACAAACGGATTCTCTGAGGCTTGTAAAACTCCAGTTTGACAGATGAGACATGAACCAACTGTGTCTTTGATGCCACAGTGCTCCAGACCGGAGATCTAGTCACATGTTCAATGTCAAAAGCAGCTCTCCGGTCTAAAAGCAAAAGCATGGTAGTAAAAGAACAATAAAAACTTTTAAATGGGCAGTTTATGCAAAATTTCAAAACCAGACTGAAACTTTTTCATGGAGGTTGTGTGTCAATTTGAAAAACAGCATCCCTTCTGACTGAAGTTAGGAAATGGGCCTAATGTTTGAAAGGACAGAAGAGTCAAGGCATGTTTGAAACAGCTTGTTTAAAACAGCCTGTTTGAACATGACTAAAACTGCTGTTAATTAGACCCAAAAACATGACAAACTGAGCACGAACAAGATCACTTGGACAGGAAGGAGGTTTCATGCTGCCTGCTCATCCTGCAGGCTCAAACTTATTAAATACACCAGAGATGATGCTGAGGGGAAAATATCTGAGGTTTTCTTATTAATGACAAACTACAGGACTGTGTTACAGGTTTCAGAGGAGGTTATATCTGGAATGAAAGAATTATGGGAATTGTTGAGAAAGAGTTTTCTTTTGCAGCTCGATGCTTTGATGCTTGCACAAACTTGCTCGTAGCATCATAAAAGGCCCCCGGAGTTGATACTTTTTAAAATGTTTAAGTGCCTTTATGAACCTCTATATTTTAATTTGAATCTGATCTGAAAAGGTTCAGATTTTCACAACTGAAAATTTCCAGCACACTGTTTTGGGGTTTTGTTTGTTTCAGCCCGACCTCGGTTGGTTTGTTTGTTTGTTTTGAAGCTTCATTCAAGGTTAAAACCTCATTAGTTCTCAGCACCTTAATATGAGTTAGAATAACAAAAAGAGAAACAGGTAATTTACTGGAAATTTAATGCTTGAATCAAGATGACAGTTCTACTTAAAAACCTTATTTAAATTAAGAGAAAAGAACTCATGTCTTTACATATTGTCACATGATCCAGCAGGAAACTGTTAAACATGAGACCCATTAAGAAAATCTTCACCAGTTTTATTTCTGATCCCCAAGTCATTCAGGTGTATTTACAAAAATAATTTGGAAATATTTAAGCAGATGGATCAGAGTGTGACGTCTTTATTGGCATCATGATTTCATTACAGTTCAGCAGCAGAGTTTTATTCATAAAACAACGGGGTTTTATATGCACTGCTGTGTGTTTACTATGTTTTATATGGGTTTGTTTGCTCTGCAGGGAATATAATCTCCTTGTGATGTAAACACCTCCTAAAATCTGTCCCTCAGCTTCCAACGCCCAAACCAACGCTGTGTTCATAAAGGTTTTGCCACCAGGGACGAAAATCTAAACTTTTTTTCTTCTGATGAATGTGCATTTGACGTCAGCGGATCTGTCCCAAAATTAGCGTCTGCGTCCTATTAGGTCACGTGGCTAGACGGTAACAAAAGACGAGTAGGTTTATAATTAAAAACAAAGAAAATTCTGCCAAACACAACGAATGAAAATAAATCCCAACAGTTTCAGTTTAAATTAATAGTGTTTGTGTTTGGTTTATTATGACTGGAAATTATCTCAGTTACCTTTTATTGTCCAAAAAACAGGCAGTCTGTGCAAATTGCACGAAATAGTTTTATTTCTGATTTTTCTTCCACGGTTTCAAATAAACCAAAGATTTATTTACAAACCAGAGCAAAAAGAGACTGAAGAAAAACAGCACAAAACAACTACTGTCCGGACGCTGCGTCGTGTTGCATCACGGTCATTGTTCCTCTATGAAAATGAAGTTTAATACAAGCATCAAGCCTGAAGCGTCGTTTCCATTTTCAGAGGCGGACAGCTGTTTGGACTTTTCTGGAATCAGCTGATGTCTCAGACAGGATTTGAATATTGAAAGACGCCTCGCCAAGCCAAGCTCCAAACGCACATCTGGCTGCGCGCATTTGTTTTTCTCCAGAGCGAAGGGAAACTCACGGCGTCGCACGGACTTCTCCACCAATAGCTGTCGTTTCCAGCTCTGACAGACTTTTTCCTCATGAAGCATCAATCTGCGCTCTAAAGTTAACAGTCATTGGACTGAGAGAAGAAACCCGCGTGCTCGTTTTCCCAAACGTTGCACGTTCTTTGCATCTTCATCTAATGGCAGAGTATTTGGGATAAAAAGCTGAGGGACTTGACCTGCGGTTTCTTGGCGCGGTTTTTGAATATTGGATTTCGATACTAGGGGAAAATGTCATTGTGTTGCATTATCGGGGGCACGAGAACAGCACGAGCCAGAAGAACAAAGGCAACAGATGGCTCTCCTTGCCCGATAAATTGCTGTCCAGGTTCAGAGACTCAGGGGCCATTAGGAGCTGTCCGAGGGGAAATCAACCAGCACGTGAAAATGCATGTGAGGACCGATCACTTTTATTAGAAATGCAATATTAATTGATTTTTTTTCTTTTTTTTTCAAGTATTTTTCTAGTCTAATAAATAAACGGAACCCAAAATATAAAGTTGATACTTGTATTAGAGGCAGAATAAACTAAAAACACACATGTTTAAGAACAGTAACAAACCTCATAATAAACTGCCGTATGACGTAAACGTTATAATTCACGTCTGTTTACCCTGATTTTTCATTCACTTGTGCCGCACGGGAGTGGGCGTGGTCTACACCAAGTGTACGCCCACAAACAGAAGCGTCTGTCCACGAGCCTGAAACCTCGTGGAGTAAAAGTTCACTCAACACAACTGGAACCAGCAGCGACCTGCAGGCCACGAGCAGCTGAGCTAAAAGCACACCAGGTGTGTTTATTTTATGATACTTAAAGCCGAAAACTGCCACTGTTATTTATATATTTGTGATAGAAGAGCGTGTCGATTTGATTGTTTGTGATATTTTAATTGACATGTTCGGTTTTATTGTGTGATTCTGCTCTTGAGTTTTACTGAGAAGATTTCAGACCCTGTTTCATTTTACCCCATTGAAATATTTGTGACAGAACTCACAAGGTTCTGTCACGTTGTATTGTTTAAATGTCTGTCTTGTCAAATTAGTGTCCTGTCTGCCTGCCTGTCTGCCTGCCTGTCTGTCTGAGTGTGAGAAACTCTGACTGTAGAAATTCTCACCGCAGCTCATGGATGACCGAGTCGCTTTTGGAAAGATGTACCTTCGGGGTGAGATAAGTTTTGTTTCAAGGATTTGGTAAAAATGAATAAATAAAGGATAAAAGGAAGTTTAATCCAAGAAGATTAACACAATGCATTTTACTGATATTTTATCTCATGAATGATGTGCCTCTTTAATAATTCCTGCTTAAATTTCTACAATTTTTTTATTAGTCCATGTGAGAGAGAATAATAACGTTTCATTTACTTTATATTTTTTAAAGATGGCACGCAGTTTAATTAGGATTTGATGTTAAAACGTGCTTCATTCGTGTCAGTGACATTAAATTAATGTTTAAATGATATAGGGAAGAAGCAGATGAACTGCCTTAAAGGTTCATGTTTGTTCATATTTTTAGTGCTAATGAAAGTTCTGTGCAGTGTTAATTTACCACCATGTGAGAGTCTGATTAAAACATGTTATAAATAATTGCATATATTTAAGCTCCAGTCTGAAAGAAAGAAAGAAAGAAAGAAAGAAAGAAAGAAAGAAAGAAAGAAACCAAAATAAACAATTCCCCTCCTTGTGTGTGTTTGTCTTATTTCAACACCTCAATAAAGTTTTTATTTTCTTGTGTGTTGTGGTCTTTTTTATATAAATATATATAAATATATATATAAGACTCCATTGAAATTGGAGACGCTATGAGGTTTAATGTGGTCCAATAATAAAAGTTTATATGCACGCGTCTGTGGCACGCTCCAACCACTTGAGAGGCGCGCGAGGAGGTATTCTGTGAATCCATACTGATTAATAGCCTAATATTAGCGTCTTTTTAAATGGCATTGTTTCTTAAAATGTCTCAGACATGTTTAAAACATGAGGATTTTCTGCTGGAAATGTTGAATTTCGTTCTTATTCAAACTAAAACAGAAATAAAACGCAGCTTATAAACATGTTTGTAATGTTTGAATCGAGCTCTTTATAATCTGAATTTATTTGGGACATAAATCAGCTGAGTTGTTTACATGTTTTGGTTCCAAACCAGCGTCCACGAACACGCGCTGCACGTCTTTATTTGAATGTTCCCGCGCAGCAGCAGATGTGAATGGGTGGGGGCCCACGCGCTGAATAATTGAGTCCAATTTGAATAACAGTCGCATGTCCGACGCGTGCGAGAAATATCCCAGAGTTCCCAGGCTTCATGGAAAAACCGTTGGTAGGCCTGTTTCCAGTTCAGTGGGGATTAAACTCTGCGCTGTCTCAGATTGTGGGAAAAGACTCCATCATTAAGTCCACATGAATAAACCCTGTGTGTGTCAGACCGACTCTCACACCTCCAAGGAACAAACACACTGTCACTCTCATCTCATCCAAAATATGTTCATGTTCAGAAGAAACAGTTGAAGAATCAACGACCACTCGATCTATGACATCACGTTTCTATCATCAGAAATAAGTGAAAAAAGTATTTTATAACAAATAAAACCAAAATTCCTTCTGAGATCAGCGAGATTAGATTCTAACTATGTCAATAAACGCAGAGAATATTTATATGAAGTCAATAAATAATAACAAAACCTATATTTTGATTGCCATTTTAGGGTTTCTTGAATCATAACGACGTTTTAAGTCCATTACAGAACTCACAGTTTCTGCGGCTTAATTGTTTTTTACCCTCGGGGGCCTTTAAAGTCGCGCACTTAAAGCCTGTTTGAGAGCCATTATTGTCCACTTCCTCTGGGGATTGTAACTACCAGACCCCTCGTGGGAATTTCCCTTTTTCTCCCCCACAAATTGGCGCGTGGTGTCTATGACAGTTGGACCGGTGGAGCAGATGGGACAGAGAGGCACGTGCCGAGCACGAGCCTCACCCACACCCCCGCCCCCTCCCCTAATTGTCACCAACCACACCGGAAGAATCCATCAGATCAGGCTGCGCAGCTTGAAGTGATGCTGAATGTTGTTGTTTCTATATCACTGCATTCTGCTCGCGCTATATCACCACAGGTTAATTGAAATTGCACGTAATATATAAAATCTTCAGATTTCGGGAGAAGCAGTTTGAATTTAGACATTCAGAAAATCTTTAAGTGTGAAGTGGATAAAAATGAGTGTGTTTCTGATTAAACTGGTGAATAAACTCTCAATCAGTTATTTTTATTCATATTTATCACTAACAGGTCGATGTGAGGCGGAAAACCAACATTTGTAAATACTCAAACAGTGACACCGGAACACCTGTGCGGACAGGTGCATTTTAAAACGTGAGACTGTCCTGCCACCATTTGGTGATAAAAAGTACTACTACAAAAATAGCACTAGTAATTTGTGTGTTAGTGTACCAAAATGTTTTATTCGTGGCTTTATTTTATAATGTAACAAATATTAAACACACTCGGTTTTATCAGCAGCAATTTTACCACAATCTGTTAAATAGGCCTATCTCATGGAGTTATTTTAGTGAGTAGAATTAATATTGGATTGTAGGTATTTTGGATACACGAGATTCAAATTTACATGTGATGCTCAGTCCAGAGAATCATTTTGCTGAAGTGAAGCTTTAATTTAAAATCTACTGACAGGCATCATGTTTACAGTGTCTGACCCATAATCTCAGATTATCCATTAATTCAGCAGATTTGCTCTAAAAGTTAAGCGATCGATGACATTTTTAAGTTTCATGATAAGAACTGAGAAGAAATATTGCACTGAAAGAATAATTCGTCAACTCTAACTAAAAGCTAAATGTGATAAATGTACAATTAATTTTATTACGACAGTTTAAGATGCAAACAGAAGCACATTAATCCGGGATTGTTCGTGGTAACAATCCGCCTGCTCCTCTGAACGCTTCCTGAATGAAGGAGTCTTTGTTTTTCTGACAGGCCACCAGATGGACCTCTACATGCACAGAGCAGGTGACCAGTGTTTCTCATTTCATGGCTAAATGCAAACATAATGCCTGTGAAACATTCTGAAACAACAACCTGTTGAACCGCGATTTTCTTTGATTGACACCCACCGACTCGCTTACATAACTTTCTGTTTTCAGCTATTTGTGCGCACTGCTCCTTTAATTTCTGAGCCGCTTTTCAGAGAGCAACTTGTAACAGGCTCAGTGATCCTCCTGCTGCTGGATTATTTAAGAGGCGCTGAGTCCCATGTCGCCATCTGCCTAAGGAAGAAAAACAGCCAGAAAGAAAGACTGTCCGAGATGCGTTCTAAAGCAGACAGTTCAAGTTAAAGAAGTATTTTACTGGACACAGGTGGACTATAAAATTAGGTTCCTGTGTGTCATCAGGTGTGGATAACTGTTTAACACTGTCACACAGAACACAGGTTAGTTTGAGTCTTAGTGATGGAGGGTGCGGGGAGTTTTGTTTCTGTGAGTAAGGGTTACTTTTTTAGTCGCTTCTGAAACGGATTTTGTTTTTGATCATCGCCCTGCGAAGATCCATGGAACAACAACTAAGTTTTCTCCCAGAATTCCCCTGGTGTGACTTGATCTGAGGCTTTAGAACTACAATGCTGCTGACTCCATCCGGCCGGTAACCACAGCGGAGAAGGTGTAGCGGTCGGTGTCATGGTGGTGCTGGAGGGCGACAGGACGCTGCTCGCAGCGAGGCAAGGAGACCTGCAGACTCTGAGAGCGCAACTCACCGCGAAAGTGCTCAATGGAGACATCAAGGACGTGCTGGGGGCTTCACCGGTCCACCACGCAGCCAGGTCCGGGAAGCTGACCTGTTTGCGTTTTCTGGTGGAGGAGGCAGGACTACCGGGAAACTGCGTGGCGACCAACGGGGCCACACCGGCGCATGACGCAGCGGCCACCGGCAACCTGACCTGCTTACAGTGGCTGCTGACCCAGGGTGGATGTCGGCCAGAGGTGAGTGAGACAAGTGAAGTGGAGAAGACAGACTATTAAAACTAAAACACACCGAAGTGTCAAACAAAGATTTTTATGCACAAGCATAAAAACTCCCACGTTGCCCCGCTGAAATAACAGTTTAATTTTGATTTGTTTTAATTGTGTGTAAAATTGTGTTAAATTATTCAATATTTTATTTTGAATTTTACAAGTTGTATGTGTTTATGCTTTATTTCTTTAACACAACACCAATTAATAATATTCCACATATCAGCAAATTTCACGTTCTAAGCAACGATCTGTCAGTAAACTCTGATCAGCTGATGTGGTCATCCTCATCTTCTCTGACGTCATCAAAACCAGATCAATCTGAATTTTTTAGTATGAATCTGTCAGAGTTGATCAAATCCAGCAGAAGTATATAACACCAGCTAGTTCATTACCTAAGACTTAAATTCTTAGATTGAAGCTCATTTTGCTGTATTGCCTCATGTTCCCATGGCGAGGTGATATGCAAAACCAAATTTGCAAAGATGACATCCTTCGCACAGCACATTGATTTTCTGATGAGCATCACAAATACATGAGACAAGGGCAGTTTAATGTGATAGACGGGATGATATTTGGTGCTGTAATGATTCACACTCATAATGAAATTAACCTCGTGTGTCCCTGCATGCAAAGTATTCTCAGTCAAGGAAGAAATGCAGCTCATGCTTTCAAAGAGTTTCAGTTTCATGTAAAACCTGGATTAACTTGAGGAGGTTTCGGCAAATTAAAGTTGTTTTGAAAAGGACGAGGACTGCAGAGTTCAAGCTCTAGAGGCATGTGGCTTTGCGTTTGGGGAAAAGAACCTAAAAAGTGAGGAGAACAGATGAGTGAACTGATTTGGTTGTTTACTGTTTCTTGTTGGCCTTCAGTCATCACTGTCCTTAAATATATTCTTCTGGTTTGGTTTTTCATCCTCCATCATCACTGAACAAGCTTGTTTCTCAGTGCAGGACCTCGTTTTAACTTCCCCTCTCAATGATACTCTGATTCGTGAAGTTTGTTATCAGCTACTGGTTTTTCCACCTCTGTACTGTTTCTCCTGATCGTAGGATCTGAATAGCTTCTGGATTTACCAAATCCAGCATCTAAAAGTCTGCCATATCTCCTTTAAACAGAACGTGCAGCAAATACTGGTTTATTTTGTTTTTACATAAAAGCCTCCCTCTAAGCACTCTATGCAGAATTTACTGCCAAGAAATAAAGAGATTCTGATATATTATGGACTCACAGGGTTAACAGTACATGGACATCAACATCATCTCATTTTTGGGTCAGTTTTGACATCTTTGATGCACTTGAGACCTGGAGAACATGTAGACCCCTCAAAGGTCTACTGACCGAATGACTGAGTTGACCCAGATGTTACAGAGGTTTGTATAGAAGACACATGAGCAGGTTTTTACAGTTTACGATCCTCATGATCTACCATTTCATAGTTGAAACCTCTTTTAAAAGCTTTAACCAATTCATCAAAGAACAAAACCAATAACATGGTAGAGTTATAGAAAATCAAGAAATGCTAACAAAATCAAAGCAAACATGGAGCTACGAGCACTGCAGCAGGACATGTGACACAGTTCTTATCGGTGTTTCACAACCGAGTCTTTACAATCTATCAAACTTTTGCTCTAGTAGGTATTGAAGAAAAGTTGGTCTTGAATAAAAGTTAGTAAAAATAACAGAAGGTAAACCAGATCCTTTCAGAATGTTTCTTTAGATTCTTCTGGTTCTGAGTCATTTTTCATTATCTGACAATAAAATCTGAACTTTTTTCAGTTCTGCAACTCTTGTTTGGTTTGCAGGACAGGGACAGCTCTGGTGCCACAGTTCTCCATCTTGCATCCCGCTTCAGTCACCATGAGATCACTGAGTGGCTGCTGAAGAGTGGTGAAGTGGACCCCGGGGCCTCCACCGATACAGGTGCTCTACCTGTTCATTATGCTGCTGCCAAGGGAGACCAGGCTTCTCTCCGGTTGTTACTGGGGCACAGCCCAAAGTAAGTCTCGTCTTTTCATCAGTTTGTATCCTTCCTTTAGCTTTTTGGACATAAAAGCCATTTATTTCTTCTTATTTCTTATAGTCATTAAAATAAAGTTCAGCAACTTTTAAGCAGAAACTACAAATTCCTTCATTTGGAGTGTAAATAAAGGCCAACTGTCAGTGTGTACAACATATAACCATTCTCACAAATCCTACGAGATTTTTTTTAATGAACGACGTCATAATCCCTTAAAACTCTTTTCAAAATCTGTCTTTGTTCGAAAGCTGTGCAGCCAGGATGTGCTAAAAGATATTTGCACTGGGTTTTCACTTCCTGGTTTGAAGAATACTGTTTTACATTAGCCAGCCATCATTTTGGTTTTCTTTAAGCCAGTAAAAAAATTTAGGAAACTGATGAGAGAGAAAAGGGATCATGTTTAAAGGTGCTGAACAGATGTTTTCAGCAGATTCTTTAAATGTTCATATTTTGTCATGTGGATGGATGTTTATCTGTTTATAAACGCGACCTGTCAGATCTGAACTGATTGATTTAAGTTGTAAATCACACATGATATCCAAGTTTTAAAATGAGAGTTTAGACTCTGAATATTTTGAGTTGTCAGTATCTGCCATTTCAATAGAACTGTGACTGTGTAGTTAAAATAAAACAAGGTTTCTCAGATCTATGGTTGAATTTTTCTGATAATAAGAAATCATGATGAATTTGCGATTCTGTCTTGGAGCTGAAAGGCTTTTTTGTTTGAAATTGTTTATTCTTATGCTCTGTACCTCTAATATTGTGTGGTTGCACCCCAGACAGGTGCACAGCTACTGAAAATTTCATGAGTCTTGGGGACATGGTTGCTCTCTGATAGCTTGGCCCTATTCACTCCTCTGCTCCTTTGCCCCTCCTACTGCTGCTGTTTACCTGCGTCTCCACGGCGACACACAGAAGCACCAACTGGATATAAGATAATGAGGAAAACAAAACCATTTGAATAGATGAGCTGCTTTCTAGCCTCCAGCCTGAGGCTTTGTGAGGAGAGGAACTGCAGAGAAAAAAACCTTTTGTTTTGACATTCGTTGCAAGATGCAAAATGTGTACCAATGTATTTTAAAAGGTTTGTTTGTGAAAGAGCACAAAAATAACCCATCTATCTCAGGTACATCATGTCTTTAGAAACAAGCAGGCTAATTATAGTGTAACATAATGAGAGTGTAACAGCAGATCTACACCGACTGTAAACAAGGAGCTCCTGAAGACTCGGTGCCACTTTCCTGTTTGCAGATTTGCAGATAAACTTTTGTTTAGCATTGAAAAATTAAAACGTTCAAACACTTTCACAGCTCTGTGCACTTTGACCAAGTTTGAGGATTATCCAGAAAATACTTTAGTTTACAGCAGATCAGGAATGTGCAGATATTTATACCATGAACCATTAGATTACTGCACATGTGCATTTAGACTTATCGCAATAAAAATGTGGAGCAACAAACAATAAATCTGAAGTTGTGGGAAGCAGATAAACCTGAAAATGCCTCTTTTCTACTTTATTAATCAACAATTTTCTTGCAGAGTCAAAATAACCGAAATCTATACAGCTAATAATATGAAACAACACTTCAAATTAAAATACATGCACAGACAAATGTGTTTTTCAATAAAAACACAAGCAGTATCAATCACTCACGATGTTTATTTCTCTGCAAATTCTAACTTTTCACTTAATCACAATTTAGCGTGTGTTTTAAATGGGTGAAAGTGTGTTTGTATCCTTGTTTCCAGATATTTTAGTTTGTTAGATCCATCTCAGTGAGCCAAAACAAAAAGCTCAATGTTCAGACTGAGCCTGTGCTGATAGCCTCAATACACAAAGAATTGAATGAATGAGTTGGTGAAAGACGGAGGCTTCAGACAGCTTATGTAATCAATTAGTCCAGATTAAGATCTTTGGTTCAGACACAGTTCCAACATGTAGTTGAAAAGGGCACACCTCTACAATGGGATAATCCACAAAGTTAGCCATTTGAAGCTCGAGCAGAAACATGGTCTACTGAGAGAACCTGTTACATAATCGCTTTTCTTTTTTTAGAAAAATATTGATTCTCTTGATAAAACAAGAATAAATTTAACACTTATTGTTGATAAAATGAGTTTATCTCCAAACAAGTAAAGAAAAGATGTGTAAAAATGTGGATTAGGAGTTTATCACGTGGGAAAAGAAATGAAAAACAGTATTAAAAACATCAGCACAGATATGAAAAGACTTTAATAGTTAATCTAGTTTGAATGTTTCTCTGGTTTAAATACAACTAGTGCCTGAAGAAGGGAACTGAACTTCAGGAGTTTTTGGTGTTTTGTTGTGTATCAGAAAGATTTTTTTTTCTTTTTGGCTTTGAGTTGCTTTTTTAGTTAATAATGTGGTTGTACACAAAGAGAAAGGAGTAAATAGTTCAGCTAAAGCTGCTCTTACTTTTCTTAACCTTAATCTCCTTACTAACCAAATCTAACTGCTTTTTAAACTGGATGTCTCGGTCCCTTTGCAGCGTCTGCAGCATCATTGACCAACTTCTTTGTGAAAATTTGGCAAACACTCCTTTCAAAACCATCAAAAGGTTTAAACAAAGTAAATGTAACACACATGATATATTTATGAAGCAACAGCCCTCAGAGTTCAGACACATACATATTTAGACTGGCAGATAAAAAAACAACAACAGTGTTTTAGCTACCTCATTTTAATCCTTTTTTAATCAGTACAGTGTCAGTACTGAGAAGTATTTTCTGTAGTGTAAAGGCTTTTATTTTGGAAGGAGGAACACCAGAACCTAAGGTAATTTTCAGAAGAGAAATTGTCTCATTTACAGTTTAATCAAGCATCATGTCTCATGAAATGATGCTGATGAGAAGATTTTCTTGTATCTGTAGAAGACAGAGTGGATGGAGATGCATGGACGAGTCAGTGACGTGGTCCCCAAATATCTACAAGCTGAAATGTATATTGTTCCCTCCCTCATGCTTTAAGACTCTGCTGTCAACAGCTTTGTTCAAGTTTAAGATGTAACCAGAAGACGTGGATGAAAAATGTCAATCTTTTAAAAAAAAATCACAATTTTTTTATCCAGATTCTTCATTATTAAAAAAGTAACTCCTCTAAGTTCATTAATCAATCAAATCAATCAAAACTTAATTTATAAAGTGCTTTTCGTACATATGTGTGCTGCTGTAGAGTGAGTTGTCTGACTGATGAAACAGAGTCTGTTGCACCATGTGCTTGTTGTGTTGTCACACAAGGATAACCTCTTTCTTAACCCTCTGAAATCTACACCTGTTTTCCAGAAGCATCGCTTCAGGATTCATTCTTGTTACTTTGAAAACTTACAGAAACACAGTGACTTTGTTTGTGTCCAACATTAAACACAGTTTAATGTAAACTTTAATCATTTGGATTAAAGACTAATAAAAGCTTTTTCTCCTCCAAAGACTTCACTATGGTTACATACATAAATAATTCATTTGTTTCCCCCTTCCTGATGTCACAAGTGCAGATGACTTCCTTTTCTCATTTTGAAATATTTAGTATCTCTTTGTTTTTACTGTGAACTTTTTACTCATTACAAGAAACTTCCAAGGAATTTCCTCAAATACAGTTAGGACTTTTCTAGCTTAGGAGACGACCTGATTGATCCCAAACAGATCTAACTTTGCATGTTGAAACACATTCAGCACATTACTGAACAAAAGCAGATGTTTTTATAATTTCTTTTTGAGTGATCTTGATCTTCACTTATTTTCTGTGCTGTTTTTGTTAGAATGTGCTTGAAAAATGGAAAAGTAGAAGACAAAATAAATAAGAGTTCAGCTAAAAATAGCTTTAATAAAGCAGATAAAGGACCAGTAAGGAACACACATAACTTGTAACATGGTCTGTATGTATCATTTTTCTGTTGATTATCTATGTGCAAAGTTTTTAGCTATAACTCTTATAATTTGAGGTATTTGAGTTGAGGAGACTTTTTATGTCTGATTGATTCTTCACTCAAAAGAATATGGTCAGCTACCTGCTAAAGCAGCAACTTGTTGCCGACTGGTAACTCTTTGTTGGGCACATAGCATGTCGGGCAAAGCTAGTGGAGTGATAATCCTCTTAAGTGACTCATTGCTCATTTGTCAGAGTCCAAATAAAGTACGACCTTATGGGATTTAGTCGGGAAGCACTTGCTCGCTCTGTGGCCTCCCGCTGTGACAGAGAAAATCTGGTACAAGAAGAGATACGAGATCTGACTGGACTCAGATTTGGCATCACTGTTGTCTATTTTCAAATGGGTCGTATAATGACACTGACATGGAGGTTTTCCTGTTGCAGCCGTCAGACTACATGCACACATTAATATTTGGTAAAAGCTAAAAAATAGTATTTGCACTTTAACATGACTTTCAGGTATTTTTATAAAGTGGTTTGTTTAAAGTACGCAGAAATAAAACAAGTTTTGTTCTGTTTTTCCTCCCAGGCTGTTTTGATTGCTAAATAAAATGTGCTGTAAAGTCATTGTTTTACAAGGACAGACAGCAAATGTCTGCACCAAATAGATGATTTGCCCCAACAGCAATCCACTACAGTATATTGTTTCACTAATGTAACAAACAAATGTACAAAATGATTTGAAGTTTCTAAGCCAATTTATAAAAATCTGAAAAGTCTAAACAACAGGAGCAAAAAGTCTTGAGTTTATTAGACAGTAATGGTGAATGTGGATTTTTTTGTTCTTGCTGTTCGTATTTAAAATTAAATCTGTGTCACTGTGATAATTCTTCCCATCTTAAAATAAATTCTTTTTTAAAATCTTAGATCAGTATTCAAAAGTGTCCAATAATCTACAATTACTAAAATGTTAATATGTACATTTATGATTCTTCTTTTTTACCTGTTCTAGTACAGTTAGCAGTGTGCTTGTCATTGGTTATGGAAGCAAATGGTCCAATTATTCAAATTAACTCGTCCATCCACGATTCATGTTTTATTTATCTGCAGTCTTGTCAACTCCCAAACTAAGAATGGTGCCACGCCGCTCTACCTGGCCTGCCAGGAGGGTCATCTGGAGGTTGTCCAGCACCTGGTGAAGGACTGCGGGGCAGATCCGAGCATCAGAGCCAACGATGGGATGACTCCTCTGCATGCTGCTGCTCAGATGGGCCACAGCACTGTCATCGTATGGCTGGTATGTTAACATGTATAAATAAATACAGACTTGGCAGCATATGTTTACAATGAATCTATTCAGAAACTTTAAAAATATGTTATTTCACTTTTTTGTGTGTTAAATTTGCAAAGCCCTGTAATTTGGTCCAATATAAGAAACTTCATCGACTTTCTTGTAGATGAGTTTCACAAGCATCAGCCTGACAGACAGGGATGGAGATGGAGCCACAGCCATGCACTTTGCAGCCAGTCGTGGCCATGCAAAAGTTCTCAGCTGGCTGCTGCTGCATGGTGGAGAGATCATCACTGACAACTGGGGAGGGACCCCCCTCCACGATGCTGCAGAGAACGGAGAACTGGAGGTGAGCGTTGGGTTTCATGTTCCCTCTCCACTGATACATTTAGAGTTTATTGGATACACGATTTGGAACCCTTGTATATATTTTATCTTTAGTTTTGTAATAGGAATAATGAAATTTTCAGAAAAAGGGTGGATGGAGAAAACTTTTTAAAGTAAACAATATTCAAATAATTTATGCAGAGTTTTAGTTATTCATGTTACTCTAACTGGGTTTATTAACCATCTGTTTTGAATGCCTGCTTATGGTTTTCACCTCTGCAACCTGCTGCTTTGACTAACTGTTTCTCTGGAATAAAGTTGCTGTTTTGCTCTTTCACGTGAAAAGTTTGGACTTAACCTCACTTCTGCATGTCCAGGTTCCTCCAGGTACCTTCGGTTCTGGGTGTGAGTGGGAATGGTTGTCTCTGTGATGAGTTCAGAGCTTTTAACTTGTGACTGTATCTGGCACAAACAGGAACAAGCTGTTATTGAAAATGGAGGAATTCACACTGATTTAAACACAACCTGTTCTCTGTCTGTCCTTCAGTGCTGTCAGATCCTGGTTGTAAACGGGGTGGACCTGGGAATCAGAGACCAGGACGGCTTCACAGCAACAGACCTGGCTGAATATAACGGTCACTCTCAGTGTGCCAAGTATCTGCGCACAGTGGAGAACATGGTGAGATACGTATGTCACCAGTCAGTCGTGCTGTCATGAACTCTGAACTTCCTGTAAACAGAGACAAACTGTCACAAGATGAATGAGTCATATTATTGTCGGGAAAGTTAAGTTTGTTTTAAAAATTGTGATTTTTAGGTTGGTTAAAATATTTGGATTTGTTGAATCAGGTGGTTTTGGTATTTGAAGGCTGGTGCCTGACCCTGATGAAATGCTGCTCTGGGTAATGAGCCATTCTGATCACTTCAAAAACCAAAACTGTGCAACTGTGCAAAAGTAAAATTACTACAAGCTGACAAGGGAAGATATTTCTGCAGCCATTAACTCAAACAGTGACGTAATATTATTGGGAAGATTGAAAACTGCTAAATTCTCCAAATATTTACCTCAGCTGGTTATAAGTCTTTCACTTATGATCACAGATGGTAGAAAGAAAGCAGAGACATTACGTCTCCATCTTCTTCCACTGTTGAAAAGTCTAATATAATTTTGCCACATAATATTTTTGGAGCCAGAGTCTGTAGGTGGGTCTGAAAGTCTCACCTGCAGAAAATCAGTGTTTTAAAGAAACTGAATAACTGATTCTAGCTAAACTTTTAAAATTATGAATATTTGTACAAGATAAAAATACATGAATCAGTCAACATGATTTGAGGTGAATTTGTTTGGTTGAAACTTAAATACTGGGACAAATTTGACAGATATTTCTCTATAAAAAGAAATCAGTAACATCAGCTGAGATTTAAAGGTAATCAGGTGGTTGATGAGAATATTCCAACACAATACTGAAGATCTGTTACACAGATTCATTGAGAAAACAGAGAAAATCTGGTCTCTCTTTTGTAAAATCTGGTTTGTCTCTTGTATTTTCAGCAGCGACCTCGGTAACTATAGCAAACAGAAATCTGTGAATGTGCAGAGTAATTATCACCGTGCAGACACACCGAACCCCCTATCAGGGAAGCAGATTTACTTTCTCTTGCTTGTTCTCATGAGAGACGTTCCACCTCTCGCACTGTGGGAAATGTAAAACGTCTCCCGAGTCTTTATGAACACCAGTGAAAAGTTTCATTAGTGTACAGTAATTAAAATGCTTTTCTCCTCATGTTAAGCAACAGAGACTGAGAAGTAATAAGATTTATAGGATGATAATCTGCTATGATATGTTTAAATACTAAACTATTAATAATGAGCTGAAATACTAACCGTTTTGTTTGTTTTTTAAACACTGCAGTTTAACTCATCACCTGATGATTTTTTTATTTATGAACTACTCCCTCTGACAGAGTGTGGAGCACCGGGTTTTGTCTCGAGACCCCTCGACAGAGCTTGAATACAAGCAGCCAGATTCTGGCCTCTCGTCCCCGAACACCACCATGCCTCCCTCCAGCCAGGCGGTACACTTTGACATCGGTTCACCATCCAGCTCCCTGTCCAACTATGACTCTGCCAACTCCAGCCAGTCCAGCACCGGGGAGAAGAGGAGCAGCTTAACAATGTCACGAGGGCCCCCCACTCAACTCAATACAGTTGCACATCAAGGTCTGCAAACAACTGAAACACATATGTTGATTGTTTTCATATTCTAAACGTTTAAGTTTAGTTGCTGTGAATGTATAAAAACCAGTTTGTTTCATTTCCTGTCGCAGGTGCTTTATAAACGGGTGCTGCACCCTAGTGGTCTGTGTGCAACTTGTTTCAAACTTGTGTTTCTCATTGACATTTAAACTGAGCACCAACAAAGACAAAATTAGTTCATATTAAACATCTTGTTCTGACCTGTTTTGAAATAGAAACTGTTTGTTTTTGTGATCATGTGATTTTCTTCTTATGGACTGTGCATGTGCCTCAGGTGCATCAGAATCTGCCATTTCAGACATGCAGGCGTACATGGACATGCTCAACCCAGACATCAGCACCGACACGCCCAAGAAGAATGATGCATCTGTCGATACCGTCCCCAGACCTCCACCACCTCCAACTTTCCCTCCCCCACCTCCCCCAAAATCTCCCCCAGCACCTCCTCCACCTCCAAGCTATCCCGCACCTCAGCCTCCTCAAGAGCCTTCGCCAGCGGAGTTCCTCAAGGTGAAAAGCAACTTGCGGCATGTGGACAATAAAACCAGCAAAAAGGAGGTATGAAACTCAAATATGTGCAAATATTTTTCATCAATATTTTCTTTTCGGGTGACCGTTTGCTTCAGTTTTTAACTGTTTGTATAGAGACAGGAAGTTGAATCTACAGCAATATGTGTTTGTTAATTTTAACTCAAACATACTGGATTCATTTGATTAAAACTTCAGATTAATCCTCTTGTTTGAGAAAAACCTCTTACAGATACAAATACTACGGAAAAAGGAACATTTTAGGATAAATTGGCAATTAGTTGTTATTTTCCCTTGTGTGTCCAATAAGTTGGTCTCTTCTGCAACAATGTGCCATCTCTGGGAGCTGACAATGATGTTATTGTGTTAGCATGGTTAACGAGGCCACAGAAGATGCTCATTAGTGTGGGAGGCCTCTAGATTGACACATACAGTGATTAATGTGATGGGTTTGATCATAATTTGACTAATTAATCTGGCTGTTGATTAATCCGAAGTGCTTCAAGATGAGGAGAAGGAATAAAAAGTGGCTTTAATATTAGTATTAATGCTAGTTCTTATAGTTCTGGGGTGACCAACTGACTGTCTCATGAATAATATTGTTCCAAAATTTGTAAGTTGTTTTTTTTTTCCACATTATTCAAACTAGAAATTTCTTAATTTTCTTCATCACAAGTAAAAATGCAGAAAAAAGATGTTTTAAAAAGATCACACGACCATGACTTTCTTGCAAAATTAAAATTCTGCAAAACTTTAGAAAGAATAGAAAAAACTTTAACATGTTTACCATATTCACTGTGTACATTAAAGCCTGGTTGTGATGATGTATTTCTAACTGGAATCTAAAGGAGTTGATCTGAAAGTCTAGAATGACAAAGATAACTAATCTGAGGGATCACTCTCACTTCATGAAAAATGTACGTCCTGATAGTTCCTGTGTGATTATAACATGCCTGTATGTTTAGTTACAGTTTAATTCGCTGTAAAAAGACTTTTAAAAACCCTCTCACAATATAAAACCATTAATCTCTCATTTGAATAATAGGCTGAATCTGAATCATATACTGTCTGTTTTTTTTTTCTTTTAAAAGCAGAAGTGCTTTAAAAACTGATGAAAGCAGCAGTAACAGCTGACTCACTGGACGCCTGCGTGGATGTTTCCAGTATGCAAAGTTTGTACTGCAGCTGTAAAACCCAGTGTTTGGGAGTCAGTGTGTTTTTTTTTCCTTAGAATCATGTTTAAATAGTGAGTTCTTTGTGTTTCAGTGTAGAAGAGTGAACCATCACCTGTACGTGGGGGTTGAGTTCCACCCCTTCTCCATGTGATCAGCTCAGGGCACGCCCCTTCTTAATAATTGAACGAAAGCCTGTGCTCATAGAGCATGCACGCATGCGTGCACAAAAAGACACACAAATAAGGACACTGTGTGCAACATAGGCTGGAAAAAAAACTCGAGATGGGAAAGTTACAGCCAATCAGATGGACCTGTCAATCTCAGGGATGTTTTTTACGAGGGTCCTGCTGTTGCTGCTTCACTCAGCTCATTTGTCTGCATTTGCTTGACTTCAATCAGATGCTTGCCGTGGAGTATTCAAAGATTTGCCTGTCAAAGCTTTATTCTTTGGTCTTCAGTCCCTTGTAGAAAACTTAGACTTTAACACATTCCTTGAAATTAGAATAATTCCTGACGTGGTTTTCAGCAAAATGGGGCAACAGGAGGTTGGAATATTCCAACAATCCTAAAGCCTGGAGGATTTATGCTCTGCCGCTCATGTTTGGAGAAACGCGTGGGCGTTTGTGTTTTGCATAGGTGGAACTGGACAGAGTCGGGGAGTGGTTACAGTCCACTGGTTGGTGGTGACATCATTGCCACTGCCTTGCTGGCCCAATGGTTATTGATGAGGCCTGAAGGTAAAGTGAGAGGGCAGGTAGAGTGACAGATGAGCAGAAAGGAGGTAAAGCTCTGGATCTGGTGACAGGTAGCCTACTCTCTGTCCTGCACTGGACTTTGTGGATGCAGCTCAGTCCAGACCAAAAAGAACCGTAAAGGTGGATATTTAACTGTAAGGTAAGGAGCATTCAGGAAAGCTTTGAGTTTGTAAACGACTAAGGTGATTTGGTACAAAGTTCTTTTGAATATTTTAGCTAATCTTCATGTTTCTAATCTGTTGTGCTTTTGGAAAGTAAATCTGACAGAAATAATCACGTGACTTAGCAGGACATTTGGACTTATGCTTGTACCTTTTAGCTAATTTTCCCACAGTCAGTTTTATGACTCATATGGTCTATCTGTGTATGACCACATGCAAATATGCAGAACTGTATCAAAAAACAAATCTATTGTTGCATGTAACACTAACATGTAAAAACTGTTTAGTATCCATAGAAACAAATATGACTTTATGTGGACAGAACAGTTTGTTCAGTGAAGGAAGAGGATGTGTCTGTGTGTGTATCTGTATGGAAGAGGCAAAAGGCTTTGTGTCTTGTTAGCCCACCTCCCTAGAGAATGACACTGCTCACATTACTCTCCTGTTTGATGAGTGCTCAGGGACCATCTCTTTGACAGCAGACATGAGTCAACACAATTAATAAGCCGTGTAACAACTCAGAACATGACACCACAAAGGAAAGCAGGTCAGAGGTCAGCTGCCGATTATTTCAGCTACATTAACGTCGGACGTCTAGACATTCGAGTCTAGATTTTTGCCAAAAGTCATGATGCGTGAACATTTAGATGTAAATG
>SSNP01000167.1:187798-216530 GCA_006937955.1 Pachypanchax playfairii
TTTGTTTGTTTGTTTTTTTTCATTTTTATATATTGCATCTGTTTGTAACCAGGGTTTGGGTGTCTGAAAGTTTAGGCTTTTTGCATTAGGAAAATTTATCCATAAACTAACAGGAAATAGTTAGAATTTCTTATTAGCATAGTGAAACATGTTTTTCTTTTCATTGCTGATGTCCAGGTGCTCTAAAATATGTAAAATCCAACCAGTCTATATTCAGCATCATCCTGTGCTAAAGACTGTAGGCAGGAAGTGAAAGTCTTAAAGAGGCCCTTCCATTAAAAACAGTTTTTCTGAGGTTTCTGTTGAATATTTTAGCTCCACAGGTGTTCTTACCTTCATAGTGGGTGTGAAAACAGGTCAACAACTCTTCTTTCAGTTTTAATCTCTCAAACTACGCCGGTGGCGATAACACCCGAGATCTCCCGAGTCCGAACGGCCTGTATCTGTTTCGTCACAACTCCTTTGTTTGTTAGTATTCATCAGCTCCCGCAGTTGAAACCACGCCTAGCATGCTGCTGGCTAAAAGCTGTAGCTTAACGTAGCAAACAGAAAGACACGACGTGACGTTGCCATGCACAGCGGGGCAGGAAACAGTATTATTTGCTCTCATAGGCTAGTTTGTTAGCCAGTCCAGCAAATTCGAACAATTAATATGTACGAGCTGCTGACGAAGCAGCCTGATGGAAGGAGCCGGAACCACCCGAATTTTAACACAGACAGATTGAAAGGTCTGTTAATCAGTGTTTCCTGATGTCTTTTAGATATAAAATGTTTCATATTACTGGTTAATACTTAAGAAATAACCACAAAGTCCTGAAATGTGTATGAAATGGCCTCTTTAAAGTGAAAAAGGCTGGAATATTTAATCAGCTTAAGCAGAAGTGTTTCATTTACATTGGTATAAAAATCATGTGACCCTGCAGAACACTGATGAAACATACAACTGATTCTACAGTTTCATGTGACAAATTAAATCCTTGTTCTATTATTCAAATAAAGCTGCTTTGGTCACACAAGAACACTTACTAATAATCAGAGAGAAGAAATGTTGCACACAGTTGCTGTTGTGTCAGGATCATTTCCTGCTATTACTACTATGTGTTTTTAACACTTTTGCTGTTATTATGTTTGAAAATTAAAGACATTTTACTTGATTAGATTTATTTTTGTCTTTAATTCAGCTGACGTCTGGAGAAACTCACGAAAAACTGCGACGTGTGGATTCAAACAGGAAGTCGAGAAGTTTTAACAAACAGCCCAGCACTGGGGACTACTACAAGAACCTGGGCGACGACAGGGCGGAGCCCCGTGGGAACAAAAACATGGCGCCCAACGAGGAGGCAAGTCAGATCTCTGCTGTTCAAAAATATACATAGTGTAAATGTTGTGACAAACACAAACATATTCTACTATTCTTTGTCACATAGATACACCAGTTTTGATTTTTCCTTTGAAGGGAAATGTATCGATTTTTATTGACTAAGAAATAAGATGCATCTTTGTTGGTTATGGCAGTTAATAAAGTTTTGGATTTTTTTTCAATCAGTTTTAAAAAAGCTAATAATTTTATCTGATTTAACACCTGGTTTTGGTGTGTTTAATATTCTGGGCTCTGGCATGAAGTCGGGTTTTTAGGTGCGGTTTAACTGACAGTTTCTGGGTTGGTATGAGGTCGGTACTATTTGCCTGAGCATCTGAGCATTACTAGTCATCATGTTACATAATGTTGTACCTGCTTGAGCTTTTTTTTTTTTTTACCTGATGCAAACTGTCTCCTCATTTCCATTATTTCTTCAGTCTCCATCTCTCTGTGTAAACCGTCTATGCAGCTAAAATGGAAAACATTCAAGACAATCAGCACCTGACAGGAAGTAACCAAAAAGGAAGAATAAAACTGATCTTCTTATTTGAGTTCATTTACCTCCATTAGAGGAAATGTTTTCAGGGTTTGTTAGTTTGTCTGATGGTTTGATTGCTAGCAAGATTACTCCAAAATGTCTGGATGGATTTTGATGGTGATGTTTGGTAACAAAATACATGGTGAGTGCAAAAGACTCTACATGATACTGTACCAGGGATTGATCTGGATTGTTATGAAATTGCATGAAACTTTGATTCAAAAAATAGGGAACCCTCTGATTTTTTTACTCAGGTCCTCAGTTTATCACTACGATGAACGAATTATGTTTTAGACTTGCAACAAACACCAAAAGCTAGTCGAGTTACTGTGGAATCAGATGTGTGTTAATGGATTTAATGTTCCTTCAAAAGTTCTGGAGCTCGATCCAGAAGAAAACCATTATGACTGAAAAAGGGATTTTCATGAATAACTACTGAACTAATTATGAGATTAATGTCAATCCAATTGCTAAAGATGTTTTCATGATCAGTGAATCTGATAATCTTGATACAACAAAGGTGAGACTCTTATTTTTGTGTAAATTACAATATGGGATGTCGTGAAGATGTCATGGTTTTGCTCCTGGACATGTTGCCTTGATGACCCAACTTCAGATATGCAGATGATGGATGGACTGATCCAGCACTCCCTCCAGCATGTTTTTAGATTTTTACATTATTGTCTTTAGAGATTTGATTTGAAATAAAAACTCGCTTCCAAAAATGTGATACATTTTTACATTATAACATTAAAACAGTACAAAATTACTTTTACAACTTTAAGATACAGTTTTGAAACTTTGCTAAGTGGATACTCTCTGAAAAACATGTTCATCTTCATATTAGACGCTCTGGATGCCTCCAATGACTAAATAACTTCAGTAATTCAGGTCGCAGCAGGAAGTGGTGTTCTGATGATTTATGCTGCCCTGAAGAAAAATGTCGCCATAGTATGAATTGACAACTTATTTCATAATGAAATGTCATTCAAAGTTTGTAAGTATTTTTGTTTATGGTGAGTGTGTTCTGTTAATTATTTAATCATATTTTTACGATCCTTCCCTGATATTTTCTATATAAAAGCCCTCTGGGTCCTTGTTGGCCATTGTTGGGTCCTTCTCCTATGGGTGTGTCCAAATATTTGCCTGTTGCTCTGACAATGCAAAGAAAGTAAAAGTAACATGATATTGAGTGTTCCTGTCCTGGGAGAATTTATTTGATAGGTAAAATGTAGTTATGGAAAAATATAGAAACAAATATAAACGATAAATCTGTTTATTGAAGTCAAGCAACGGCTGTCTGAGACACGGCTGCAGAAAAGTTATTTAGTATTGCTTTAAAATTTTAATCAAGGATAAATGTTGTTATTGACAGTATTTTCAACATCAAATAGGTCAAACTACCTGTTTGCTGCTACATAACTTCACAGTCACAAAAGCAGGAATGAATGAAGTCTGTTAGACTCAATGATCAGCGTCTCTGAAGGGGTTTTAAATCCCAGGAGGGAGGGGGGGGGGGGGACTGGCAGTGTTATGGGTATAATCCTTATTGAGCCAATTAAGGCCTCAGAGGGGCCTCGTCCAGTCTCAGAGGACCCCAGCAGATGGACAGTGGCACGTGCTGCCGAGGCCCATCTGGACACGGTCCCCCGCCCCAGCTCTCTTGGGGGTTTGAAAGTAAAGGGGACAATAATAATGAGCACGCGTCTGAGGAGATCGAGGGGGTGGGGTCGCGTTAAATGTCATCGCCCATTAATTCACTCCCAGTCGCGTTATGGCACGCTTTTCGTACGCGTGCAAGACTCTCAGTTACAGTGACAGATGGTAAAGTCACACCGTTTTGCCCCCCCTTGGGATTAGGTCATATTAGCTCATTTATTACTAAAGGGTATTGTATCTTCATGAATTGATTCTAAGCAGCAGGAAATGGTGAGAACATGCACATCTGTTGCTGTTATATGTGCGTGTATAAGAATTTATTTGGCTCTGCAGGAGTTTTAACATAGCAGTTTGAAAACATAAGGTTCCTTTACTTTTTTATTTACAGGAAAAAATGTTTTTGATAAAAAAAACTGATAAGTTATTTGTTTACTTCTTCATTTGTTTCCTTTATTTTAGCATTTTATACAACTGCAAGAATCACAATGATCACTAAACAGTTTTTAGGGTTTTTTTTTAAATTGAGTTGTTTTTAGCTAAACACTTATCAGTGGCCAGATATTTATTCACACAATGACAAGGATGTAATTGTTGGACAAACACTGCAGAGCTGCATGAAGTAAATATGGTGTTACATACATTAGAAGCATTTGTCACATTGCATTTGTATTTGTTACATGAAGTTAAAACAAAACAAAAATAGTTGAATTTGTTAAATAAAATGAGTTCAGTGATTGTTGAAGGTGTTTGTGTTATATTTTCTCCCCTTTTCACAGACTTTGTAGCAATGTTTGCTTAATTTAATTATAATATGGGTCATGTTTACCTGTTGCTTTTATTTTGTGAGTAAGAAGCTGAAATATTTGAGAGCTGCTGAGTGAGGACGTATCATATGACTGACATCTTCTTCATTCTTCCTCTTTGCTCTCAGGGTTCGGTGTTATTGGAGGAGCCTACTGAAAGTCCCGCCACCAGCTCGGAAAATGGCACCACAGAGGAATCTGTCCCACCTCCACCCCCTCCTCCTCCACCACCACCTCTTCCTCCTAGCAACGCAATGCCAACTCCTCCTCCCCCTCCTCCTCCTCCTCCACTGCCCTCTGGGATGCAAACCAACCAGAATAGCGTCAGTAGCACCTCCAATGATCAACGACGACCATCTTCCTCAACAGGAAGTGAGTTTTCTTTATCTGTCAAAATATCCCATTTTAATCTAACATTAATTATCAGTGACCATTTATTTTAATACCTTTATTCCTAGAGAGCTGGGGCCAGTCTAACCTCTCTGGGTGAAGAAAAGTTGCTTCTACTGTTAGTGGTCTAAATAACTAATTATAAATTAATGATGTAGGGCTTTCATTACCCTGAGATCTGGTTTTGTGTTCAGCCATTTCCTTAAGTGCTACTCTGCCCTGGATAATGTAATCTGACAGCAGTCACGCTGTTCTGGCTGCAGGAAACTTTTTGACTTAAAAACAGATTTATTGCAATCAGCCTTCACAGTCCTGCATTTAGGGAAATCTAGTAATATCACTGATGTGTGAGAAAATTACCTAAGGAAACTATAAAAGAACATCGACTTGACTTGTGAAAATTATAAAATCTATATTAATGATACCTAAAGAAATACAAAATGGGAATAAACTTTTATTTTCTTTGTATTTGTGGTACAAAGTAATTTAGCATATCTGAGTTCTGTTTTGACATCATCTATCTAGAACATCTTTTTTTTTTTTTAATATTAACCTAAAACAATCTTTCTCTTTAAATAAAGCTGTTGCTATTCTTCTGTTTGCACGTAACTTCTTTCATCTTCTTTTTTGCATGTATCTCTCCCTTTTGTTTTCACTCTTATTGCCTGCTGTGGTCTTTCCTCACTGCTGCTCCGTACAGGCACAAATATTTCTGCCCCTCAGCCAAATGGAGGGCCACTTATACAGATAAAAAGTAAGTACAGACTCAAAACCAGACACTCAAAAATAAAACAGTTATTGGGCATTTAAATCCATCGTTTAAAAAGGTAATTATACAAGTTTCAGCTTCATCAGTGCTTTTTCAGTGTCAGTGGTGCTCCTGATCTAAAAGAGTAACTATCCTGTGTGTTTTAGTTGTTCAGTAGATCCTCAAGGTCTGTGAATCACCACTTGATTCACATCAGGTGTGCTGAAGCAGGTAAACATCTCAAACATGCAGGATAGTGGCTTTTGAGAATGCAGATCAGGAATCACTTGAGTAATCTAATATCTAATATTTATTTAAAAATAAATAAGTAAATGCCTGGTATGTTTGATTAGGATTGATGTACTCCAATGTAAACAATAGAAAAAGGTCATTTTGTTGAAATAAATAAAAATGGTGAGCTAAGATATTTTAGTATTCATGTAAAAAGAGCAACAGAAAACAGCTGCATATGAGATTATCAGATTACCAGTAGGTGGAATAAAGAGTATTTGACTTCTCATTGATCAGGTTTATTTTAATATTGTTGTATTAACATTCTCTGTTTCATCTTTAAATAAATTTAGAAAGAAACACCCACTAAAGACTGAATTTAAACAGCATGAGTTTATTCATTGGTTCATCAAAATAACTTCTAATGTAATGAATGGATGTGGATGGCAGACAGACCAATTAATTAGCTTTTGGAAAGGATTCAGATCATCATCTGGATCGAGGATTTTTTTTAAAGGATTTTGCTCCTTCCAGATTCTTTTAAATTAAAGTTAGAAACGATTAACACCCTTCTCAGAAATCTTTAGGTTGTTTAGACCAGAGTTTCCCAACCCTGGTCCTCAGGGTCCCACTGCATGTTTAGATTTTTCTGTACTTTGGCACATATGATTTAAATTGATGGATAACTAACAGACTTCTTCAAAAGTCAAAAGTAGTCAGGTAATTTGTTTATTTGAATCAGCTGTGTTGGAGCAGGGACACATTCAAAATATGCAGAGCCGTTTGCCCCAAGGATCAGGGTTTACAGATAACTAAATCATATTTTTCTGTATATTTATAATCTAAGTGCGTAAAGTTATCAACACAGTATACAGAGTGAGATCAAAACTCCATATTTAACAGCATTAGAGGATGATATGAGTAAAAGGAAATGGTCATGAAACCGTGCGGGTTGTGAGACATGAGGATCATCTCAAACAAATGAGCTTGTGAAAGTTCAGCCACGGTTTATTATTTTAGTACAAACGTACGTCTGTTAATGGGTCTGAACCTTCAGCAGAAAACCTTTTTATGCTGCGATGTCCATTATGAGCATCTGTTTGTCAGACAGTCTTTACCTGCCACACCTTCATCCTCATTCAGACTGGTGAATCCACCCCCCCACCCTCGGCTAAACAGAGTTTAACTCACAGCAGAAACTCAAACACATGTAGATGCACCACTTTCAGTAACACATCTAAGTATGAACTGTTCTGGATCTCTGTAATAAGGGTTTATTGAAAGGCTGAAGGTACGATGCTTATTCTTCCATTCTTTATCATTAATCCTGGAAACTTTTTACAGAGAATGATTCACAGTATTTGTATTCAGTTTGATGAATTTTGTTAGGACACCTTTGTTGAACTGTATATTCAGTGGAAAGTGAATTTAAAGAGCAGGATGTAGGTTCAGTGCAGAGTGTGTATGATAACAAGTTGGGAAAAGCTTCAGAGGTTTGTGCGGATTGTGCGTGAGGTTTGGGAGGATTGCTCTGGTGAAGTGGGCCGACAGGCTGAGGATTCAGCTGTGGCTGTGTGTTCGTGCGTTTGTTTAATTCCTGGCCAGCTTTCCACTGGCTCGCTGTCACTTCCAGTTACTGGTGATTCCTTTAGATTTCCCCAACTGTGATGATGGGTCTTTAATGGAAAGCTGTTCTCTCCTCCCCAAGCGAGACACAGAGAAAAGGGAGAGCGTGAGGAGGGGAAGCACGCTAGTGAGTCTTTGTGTCCAGGCAGACCATTGTGGTCGTATCACCAGGGAACACTTTTACAGGAGGACCTTTTTTTCCATTCAGCAAACAGAATGAGTAAACAATGAGGGGCTGAGGATATTTGCTTTATTGGAGTTTTACATTCACTGAAACAGGTGAGGCTGTTATTGTCGCTAAGTGTTTTGTTCTAGAATGTAAAAGCTTCACTACAGTACAATTGATAGTATAGTAGCACAAGTACACTTTAGTTTGTTGTTAAAATATTCATTTGATTATAGCTTAAAATTATGTGTCCTGATAATAAAAAATAAGGTAAATTTTATTATTAAACTTCCATTTTTACAGAGTCTGAAAAGTTTGCATGGGAAATGTTCCTAAATTTGTATAAATTAGTACAAAGTGTTGATAATAAACACTGAATTTAGAAAGTAGAGTTTTCATTTAGTTTTTTTTTGGAAAACTAATACTGTAATTCAGTTTTAAGATAAACAGTTAACTTTTTCTCTGTGCCTATAAATTTGCACATTCGGGTCGTCCATTTATTAAAGCCAGTGGCTCTTCTTTGAGTCTGTTGGTTTTCCTCCACTTCATGAACAGAATTTAAACAACTTTTTTGAAAGCTGGCTCGGAGAAAATTTTAAGTATTTTGTGTGTATTCCTGTGAAAATTGCATGATTAAATGTTCTGTCACTCTGTTTTGGATGTCTTTTTGCAGATCCCCAATTCTAAAAATGTGATATTTAGATATTATATGCAGATGGAGACAAAATCTGTTTTATTAAATTACTTGAATCAACCTACTTTTTAAAAAGTAGGTTCATAACCTTCTAATCCGAGCTCACTTCAGGTGTTACTAATGCAGCAGTGACCTAATGAGAGACCTGCCAAGCTGAAACACAAACCCAAGAAACATAAAGGCAAACCCCAACTTCAGGAAACACATTTCCAAAGCAGCATATCTAACTAATCCATAATGATCAAACTGACCTCCCTGCTGGAAGTCAGCATTGTTACATGACTGACTGGATGAAATATTTAACACTGAAATGCCACCCACCCTCTCGTCTCCTCTTCAGGGTGTCTCTCTGTTTCTGTCTCCCTCTCTCCCGTCTTTCTACCTGGTTTCACTTGTCTGCGCTCTCCTTTTGTCCGCAGGCACAAAATCTTTCAACATGATGTCCCCCACTGGTGACAACTCAGAGCTGCTGGCAGAGATCAAAGCAGGGAAGAGCCTCAAGCCCACGCCACACAGTAAAGGCTACACAACTGTGTTTTCCAACAGCGGACCCGCCGGCGACAATGTAGGTTGAATTAATGGAACAGACAGTGACAAATACGTAAAAGAAAGTGAATTTAGTTCAGTCATTGTGTATTTAAAGTGACAGTGTCAATTTTAAACCAGTTGCTTATAAATGTAAATGCAAGCTGGTTTAAAAAAGATCAAAACAACCCATCAAATGAGTAACTAAATATTTAATGTGTCTAATACATCTATAATTGTTGAGTTTTTGTTACACTTTTTAGTTCTGAGCTTGTTTCAGGTTCTATGTTTCTAAAAGTGCATTTATTATATTTATTTAAAAATATTTTTGACTCTGCCTTTCTGGTCCATCTCTGTCTTAAGGGGACACCTGCATCTCCAGAGAATCAGTCAAATACACCACCAGCCAAGCCATCCTCCCCACCACAGTCAAGTACACCTGTCACCTCCCCACCCGTCACCCCAAGTCCCAGCCCCAGTCCCAGCCCTACTAGTTCTGGACCTTCCAAGGTCATGTCGGCCTCTGTGAGCTACGAGCAACTGTCCTCCAATTCTGTTGTCAATGGAAATAATGGCGGCATCTCAGCGAAAGGAGAGTCGGTAAGAAAGACGAGCCTGGCGGATGTCGAGGCGCTGGTTCCCACTCATGACGAGCAGGGAAAAGCTATCCCTGAGTGGAAAAGGCAGGTGATGGTACGAAAGCTTCAGGCCAAGATGCAAGAAGAAGAAGAGCACAAACGCAAGGTAGGTGCTGCGTTTCGAGGCTTTAGCATGTCAGTTGTTGTTGCTGTGTTTCAGGTATCCCATTTACTTCTGCAATGTGCTGAAACAGGAAGAATAAATGGGAAAGCTGATGCTTTGAGTGAAATGTTTAACATTTCAGGGTAGTGTTAATTGTTTAAGTGTTTTGCATGTTAAAAATGTTTAAAAAACACAGAAGGATATAAATTTCTGAAATTCTGAACTTTATTTTGCTTAAAAGTTAAAGACGAGTGCAGATTTGTAAGATTATTGCTTATAGTTTCAGAATGAACATCATGGCCACAATTTTCTCAAGAATTTCTGTCAGCCAAAATATTTTTGCATTCATTGGCTGTAAATATGTTTATTGTCACCAAAGATTTATGGCTTATTTGATTTTATTGATTCCGCTAGAAAATTGATCTTCATTGATCTTTAAAGATGAGGAATTTTACACCAGTAAAACATCAAACGAGTTTAAAAAGATTTGTGCTAAGGTGAACAGCGGCTTGGGGTAATAAAAGTTTCCTGTAATTAAATAAAAACTTAGTTTTTAAATATCCTAATCCACGTGTTTAATGGTTTGCTTTTGCATGGTTATTTTATAATATTCATAAATGGTGTTTTTTGGAGTGCATTGGATTGAATACTTGACTACAAAAACCAAAAAAGAAATCATAGTGTGGGCTGGTGTTTGATGATGGAGTTCTGTGGCTTCAAGTTCTTACATGCAGATTCAGTGGTGTGATGCCCTGCCCATTCACACTACAGCTCAATAAAAACCATCAACATCTGAACAATGCATAACAATATTTTTGTTTTAAAATATTGCAGATAAGTTGGAAGTGCAGTGATTAAAACATCAAGAAACCCTTTCTCCTGTTTTGTCTTTAAAACGGGGGACAGTTTGAACGCGGATCATGATCATGATCACAATGAACAGCTGATACTGGCAGTTTTAACTCTGTTACATCTCCCACACACTCAGTTTGGTTTCTTCCATGACTGAAGTGTCCTTGTTGCACATGTGCCAGGACCCAAAGGTGATAATCCAAGAATCCCAGTTTCCTGTTTCCTTTATAAATACTGAATATCCCTCTGCCTTTTGTTTTCAAATCCAAAATACTTTACTGATTAAAGGGATAGTGTTTGAAATCTTAGTAAAAAGAATGATCACCATTCTCAGAATCAGGGAGAAAAAGGCTTAATTTAAAGGAGATTTCAACAAAAACTCAAACCTCAAAGATTTGGTAGTAATTCAAGTAAACCCTTCAGAATTTTTATAATGCAAATATGCAAATTGCAGCAGACCATGGACTGTGTTTCAGCATGCTCTGTCTTCAGTGTAAATGACCATAGATGTGTACGTAAGCTACTGTTAAAAGCAAAAGCAAAGATTTGTGTTTTCTTTTGAAAAAACAAATTTAATGTTTGCTTGCACTGCTCTAAAATTTTTGACGTTTGAGTTCTTTTAAATAGCTGAATCTGAACTGGATCCAGTTTAACTAGCTGTCAGCTGGACTCTTCCATAAGAATTTGTCCCTGATTCTACAAATTGAGATTGTTCCGACTGATGTCTGTTCTATACCAACCAACCACTTCTTATATAGAAAATTATAGAGTTTTTGAAAACCTGATTTTTTTTTTTTGTCATCAATGGTAATCACTCCATTTATATGTAAACAGCTGCAACACAGTAATGCCACATGTGTTCAGTCAACCATTTTTAACATCCTAGTTTGCAACTGACATTGGCTGCTTATCATGACGGATCAAAGAGTCTACCAAACATAGTAATTACATCTTAGTTAGATCACAGATCAAATAAAAAGGAAAAAATAGAATTTCTGTGTTTGTGTAGTACATCTTTAATAAGAGACACAAACACTGACAAAAAATGTTCAGGAGAATTAAAAAAAACAACTCAACAAATATCTGCATAAAAGTAGGTGTTACATGTCCTCCGACATTAGAATCAATACTCATAGAAGAAATGTTGTTCTGCGTAGTGTATAATTTGCTCATTCTTTTAAAAAGAAAAAAAGATTATCTGTTCACTTTGACTCTAAACTACAGTAGAGAGTTTAGTGCCTGTAATGAGGCTGTGCCATTGCACCACTAAATCCATGTAAATCCTGTGTGTTGGAATGGATTTGCACTGAGACGTGTTTTCAGGAACGTCTTGCTGAAGGAAACCCCCCCCCCCCTTTGTTTTTCTTGTTCTGTCGGTCTCTTTGACCTCTGATTTAGTTTGCATCAAGTGGGCAGTACCAACATCAGGAATGGCACTATTCCCACACCCACAATGCCATTTTGGGGCCGTTTGGAGAACTGATGACTGAGGCTGACCTGAATCGGATTGAGAAGCAAATTGAGAACCTACAGGTCATGCATAAGGTATCAGAGGTCGAGAGGGAACTGGAGGAACTAGAGCGGGAACTTCATCAGCTGCTGCCAGTGTCTGCTGCTCTTAATCAGGAGTACTTCTCAGTCAATCCCAAGCAAGTACACGGCCAAGCAGAAGATCTCCCAGCCTGGTGCAGCAAGATCTCTACCCTGCTCAAGAGTATGGCCATTTTACTTGCTACACTGGGAGGCAAAGAGATAGATGTCTTAGATCTTATTTTTCCTGGATATTCCCATAAAGTTGCAAGGAACACAACCACAGGTCCATCCCAGACATCTTCTGGCCCTGGATATATTGGACGCTCTCAGTCCTTTTCAACTAGAGAAGAAGTGGAAAGGGAACTCAAGCAGTGTGGAGTTTCTGTCAAGAACCTTAAGGCTAATTATGAAGTTCAGAATCAGACACAGTCTCCATATAATGAGGCTAACAGGGTTTACCAACGCAAAAGGTCACTTCCTGTGGTGAGTGAGTCTAGTTGCTGTCTAGAGACGAGTTGTAAGGATGATGGTCCTTGCTCATTAGAAACAGTCTTTGACCTGGATACTAATGGACATTTACCTGCAGAGGAGGAATCCATCTTACCGCTTGTTGAAGAACCCGTTATCGTTGCATCTCATGCTCCTCTAATGTATAGTCCCTCTGAAGCAATGGCTCCAACAAACATGAAAGAGTTCAACCAGGTTCTTTCTTCAGATCCTATTTTTAATGATGACCAACTGACCAGAAGTTTGGAGGTGCAGACAGATATGAGCTATGTCCAGGAGTGTGTCGAAATGAGGAAAGAAAGAATTGTCCTACTGTTTCTCGAACACTGGCGGAAGTATACCATCTCAGACTCCTATCGCACTAAATATACAGGAAGGAGGGGAAATTACTTAGATGTTGGCTGTGAGGACTACAGCCAGTTCAGTGCTCAGGTTGAAGGGGAAAGGCACAGTGAGGATGATAAACTGCTCCTGTTCATGAAGTCAAAGCAAGTAGTGGGGAATCTGATTGGTCACTGGAGAGCAATCATGAGCCAAGTGCCCTCACGGCAGATCCGCAGACTGAGTCGTGTCCAGATGATCTACTGGCCAGAGCACTTCCTGCCACACATCAACGGATCACCTGTGAACTATGAAAGTCTGACCCTTGACCTCTTTATGCTGGGATACTTCCAGTTATTGGAAATGAACATGTCTCGAGGTGAACGGAAATTCCGTCACCTCTTGTGCTACGAGATGTTTGACCGTCTTGGCAGCCACAAATGGGAGGTCATAAGACAGTTTCACAAGGAGGTCATGATGGAAATTGAGATTGGGAGACGAGATTGGGTGGATGGCTTTGAGGATATAAAACTTAAATATTTTGGAGACACTGTGGATGGAGGAGGACTGATGACAGCTTCTCTACATTCAGTGTCCTCTGATAGGTCTGTTATACCTGTGCATGAATCACCTCCTCCTCCACCTTCTCATCCTCCACCTCCACCTCCTCCCCATCCAGCACCCCCACCTCCCAATGCACAGTCTATTGAATCTACATCAGCAGCTTCTCCATCTTCACTCAAGTCAGATGTTTCTCTGTCATCATCTTCTGCTGCTGATCAGACGAGTGTTTCTGATGCTGGCAGTGTTCAGGAGAATACAAAACACAATGAGCAGGTACCATCAACTGAGTCTGTGGTTCCTAATGGGACCATTTCAGGGCAGGAACACACGCAGAACTTAACAGTTGAAAGTGTCAAACAAGCCGAAACCCTTCAGGAAACAACAGACAACTCAGGAGCAGGGATAAAGAAAGACGTTCCCTCTGTTAGCGTTAACATCAAAGAGGAACCTCATGCTGATCAACCCCCAAAGGACGAGCTTAACGAGGAAGCAATTAAAGTCATTTATGAGCTAAAGGAGTTTAGCAATGAGGAAATAATCCGATACATCGATCGAAGCTTTGCTTTTTGGAAGGAAAAGGAAGCTGAGCTTTTTGATATTTAACAGCAGGTTCAGGATTTCTCACATGCACAGAGGACCCTGCTGATAGAGCAAACTAATCTGCTGTGTTGATGTTTAGGTCGTGTCACCTGAGGGATTTAACCACAGCAAAGAGCTTCTATTTAGCTACACAGACTTTTCCATTTCCATACGTATCGATGGAGAGACACGTTGTAACCATTTTATTCTGAACTAAGTGAAACTCAAACCTGTTTGAATGAGTGATTGTTTGCCATAATTCACTGTTAACTGGGAAACAAATTCTTAAAGAATTTAAAGAAGTGTAATTTATTTATTTAAATGTTTATTGAAAATGGGACAAAATTTAGGAAAAACGTTTCATGTTATAATTGTCTTAAACTCATATCTAATAATTCTAACATTTATTTTTCTAATCATCTAATTTGACCTTTTGTATTTTGGCTCTTCCTCTGTCCTTTTTTAAAAATCTCTTCCTAATTTTTGTCTAATTTAGTAAATAAATGATGGACCAGGAAGAATAAGTTGAGCTGTTCTCTTACACAGTCCCCGCCCACATTTAGATGTTTCAGTTTATCATGTCTCATCTTATCAGAATCTGTGAGAAACACAGGAGAGACTTTAAACAGGTTTAACTTTTACACTTGATACACTTGTTATCCATATTCCAGTGTCCTTTGAGATCAGATAAGTCATATTTGTGTTAAAGTGTTTATACTGTGTGTCTCTTACGATGAGCTACAAAAACTACTGAGTTATGCAAATGTGTTTTTCCCACAACTTTATACTCACACATTTCTATCAGCAATTTTTTTAAATGTCTTTTTCAAAACTATAAATCTATGAAGAATTAAGATATTTAGCATTCGTTTTGTTACTCTGTGATTTGGGTGTTTCACAGTTTCCATCATTTAATTGCTGTTTATTGCTTAATTTCTATATTATTGTCAGAAATAAAGTTTGTAAGTGTTTGCAGAATTTCAGAAGTTGTTTTTTTTTTCACATATTTATTTCCATTGATTTTAGTATTTTGCTAGTACATACACTGTCAAACACAGAGTTCATGAATCCTTCTGTGGAATGTGTCTGACTCTGCAGAGCTACACTATTCGCATAGTGTCTATTCTGTGGCATCAAGATTACCTTCAAATAACCCTCTTAGTGCCACCCGCTGTCGCGCTATCTGCGGCTTAAAGGAGCCATAAGGAGGTTACTGAGAATCTTCATCACCTCATAGCTCAAATGGAAGTCAGTCAATTGGTTGGCTAAGAGAGATTCACTAAAATAATTGTATTTTGTCCAACTAAAAGAATAAAAGCAAAACTTTAAGGGGTCTGATGAAAAACATTGTGTAAGAATGTGTATTTCAATATCAGAGGATAAATTATGGAACAGTCTCTCTGATAATCCAAAAGAAAGTAAAAACATACAGCAGTTTAAAAGAATAAATAAAAAAAATCAGCCCAGATAAATATAAAAAGGAACAACAACAGTTTTATCCTCGAGAGACAAAAAAAAACTGTCACAAAAGGGGGTGTATCATTTTGTAAAAAAATTAATTGACCTCTTCGTCAAAAACTTGTGTTCATTTTGTTTTGTCATGTTTTTGCTTTTCTTTCAATATTCTGCACTTTTTTTTTATTTTAATTAGTGTATTTTAGGATTGAAGGAGGCACAAAAATGTTTATACTCCTTTGCAAACATGTGACAAAATGTAAATATTCTTTGTAATTTTGGTGAAGCATGTTCAAAACAAATAAATACATAAAAAATAAATAAAGTGCTTTACAGTAGAAGTTGCACGAAGCTAACTAAACTCATTAAATGCATAAACAGAGCATTAAATATTTATATGGTCATGATCTAAAACGATGAACTGACACAGTCACAGGCCATTATGGTACTTACCTGAATCTTGTTGGCATGGTAACAGGAAGTTTTCAAAACAATATACTGGTTTTACATACACAGATAAAGTCCTCCAGGATGATGTATATTCAGAAATCCTGTCAGAATAAAAGCCTCTCATTCTTCAATGTGATGCGTGATGTCAGCTGCTTTTCAATCCAGAGTTTTAAACTAAGATTATCTTCAACTGAAATATTCTGATGTTCTAGCTGGTTTATGTAACTTGGTATATTGATGTCACTTTATATGAGCATATGAATGATTCTCATTGTTTATGTTCCCAGAGTACAAGTTCGTTTATTATCAGCTGCTTTTTGCCTTTTAGCAGCAAGTGTTAAACATTTTGCAGCTTCTGCAAATGTTGTGAAAATAATTTTCATTCTGTATTTATAATCTAATAATATCTTTATTTATATTATTTATGATCTGTTTATCTATACCTTCACTCTCTGTGTTTTCTTTATTGTTCTGTAATATTAAAGCAACAGATTATTGGCTGTTGCTCGTTTATAATTTTAGGATAACACGATGACGTTGAGCTCCTCAAGATCACAGGTTTGAATCCCTGCTGTGGGTCACTGAGCTTAATGTAACATGTAACCCATGTTGTGCAAGTCACATGATCAGAAGGAAACACGAACATGTCAGTGGTTAAAAGCAAACGTAGGAGCATGTCTGTAAATGTGAGCAGCATTTTAAATGTGGAAAACCTTTAAGTCAGTCTGAACTGATATCTCTCAGCTAATTATTCCTGCTTTCCTTTCCTTTTTTTTGGAATCTGAAATTCCCAGGGGAATAAAAAATTCATCATGCTGTTAATCTTTACTGGTTTCATGTTAGCTAGAGGCAAGTGAAAACCTCTAGTAAGAAGAGTGTAATGTAAAGAGAAACCCAAGCTGCCGGCCCTCGTCTTTCCTTCAGCTCCACCTCCAGTTACAAACCGAAAGAGAGAAAAGGATCCAGTTACGATTCGTGCCACATAAAAACATACTGTAAAACACCGATCTGGCCATTTAAAAGCTTCCAGGTTGTCCCTAACATGGAGAGGAGAAGAACGTATACTGCACGCTTTGTTTGCTTTTCTAAACTCGAACACCAGTTTCTACAATATATTTTATTGAGTATTTAGTCTATTTAGTTTTCTACAAAAGATATTTGCTTAGAAACTGACATTTGAGAGTGTGTGTAAACAAAAAGGGCGGACTTGTGTGTCATCACAGTTTCTCTCTGCAGCTGCTGAAGATTTATGAGGCACTAAATCACTTCAGTATCATCACTGACAACTGTGATGGACGTGTTGATCAGTGTTATTATAGCTGTTTCATATCAACAATTAACTAGTTTATGTAGTTTGTGTTTGAAAGCTGATCAATTACAGGACAAAAGAACAGACAACATAGTTTCACTCCCGTTAATCGAGTTTTTAAAAAAAAACTGATTTAGCTAATTTATTCTTAAATTCCCCAAAAAGCCAAATAAATAATCCAATTTTCCCAGATATTAGGATCCATATGAATGTATAAATGTGACTCAGCTGACTGACAATCAGTTTATGATGCAAATTACAACAAACCATCAGATTTATAATCTGATGAATATTTAATGCATTTAACAGATGAATGTTATATTATAAGATGAGAGTATGAGGGACATGGTGAGGGTTTGACTTGTTGACTGACCGCTCTGGGTCTCCTGTCTCCGTCCCCCCCACCCCCCATCCCCGACCCTTCTGTCTCCTTACAGGCCGAAGAGGAAGCAAAGCGCCTGGCGTCCATGCCGGCCTGGAGGAGAGACATGTTGAAGAAGAAGATGGATGAGGAGAGGTGAGTAATGATGCAGTTTATTTGTTTAACACGTTTCATATACTTGAACTCTGGGTAACGAGACAAAGCTGTTTGGCTTCTTACTCATCCGAGGTAATCTTACTAATTTATTTTAAAATTACAGATTAAATCTGCGTCAGAGGTTGAGATCTGGAGGCTTCATGTTGCTGAGATATAACTACAAGATAACTCACAGCACAGGATTTAATGTATATAATCTCATCCTGATTCTGCAACTTGGTGTTAACTGACTGTCTAATTTTTAAATATAGATCATATTTATCCAACTATAAATATAAACATTCTCTCTTTATTCATTGACTAAATAGTAACTGTTAGAAACCGACACAGTTCTTCAGCTCAGAACAGATTTTTGATAGTTTTTATAGTCCATGTTCTGTTTTTTAATTGAGTAACTTCTGCTCAAGTTTCCATTATTCATTTGTTCAATGCTCCCGAAAGGTGTCATGAATCACCAACACTGTAAGCAAAGAATTATTTTGTTGACTGATTTCAGAATAAAAAGCAAAAGGTGCAAATCCCTGTTAAATCTGCTCGAGGAAGTTCTCGATGTCTAAATTTGTTTTTAATCATAATTATCTGAAACAAAATGCAACTACTGCATATTCACATCAGTCTTTTTGATGTTGTGTTCAAGTGTCTTTCCTGAATATTTAGTATGTTGTTGCACCTTTTTTATTCTGTCAGTTATAAAGCTTAGACCAGTGGCGTCCACTCCTGGTACTCGAGGCCTGTCGTCCTGCATGTTTTAGTTCTTTCCCTGCTCCAACACACCTGATTCACTGACTCTATTTCCTGTTCTGCAGAAGCCTGTTAATCCCCCATCGATTCAGATTAGGTGTGTTGGAACTGAGGAACATGTAAAACATGCCGGATTTTGGCTTCAGAGGACTAAGATCGGACCTCGCCGGCTTAGACTGATGGCGCTGCTGTAGTTTGTAGAACAACTGCTGTTATCTTTTAAGATATTTACACTTTTTTCTCTTTTTTTACCTCCTGATGTGACAGGGAACAACAAAGGTAAGAAATTCTATTTGTTTAACAATGTTTTTCTTTAATTAACAAATCAATGAAAAATCAGTCAACAGATAAAAGTCGTTTTTTTTGGATCGTCTGTGTTTCAAATGGGCACAATGAACGAGAAAATTACCCTCAAATTTACATCAGATTAAAATAAATATTAATTGCAGCCTTGTTGTTAATAAATTCTAAAACATGTCTTAAATGTCAGAAAGAGGAAATGACACAGAAATGCAGCACGTTTAAACAGATTCAAGTCTATAACGGGCCAGAAACTGGATATATGTCATATATTTAAACTAACCCATTGAACTTTTTTCTTTATAAATATCAAATATAAAACAGTTATTCAAGTATTCCGATTTTACACATAAGCTACACACTGTTAAAGAATGATACAGACAAGACTGGAACATAGTATTAAAGACATCTGGTTCTAAAATCCTCATGAGTTCATCACTTTTTAATCACATTGACTTTTTATTAGAATAAAACAACTTGATGTTTTTTCTGTATTCTCACTTCTGGGTTGGTTTTGGCTTCGGCTTGTTTCTCCCATAATGAAACGTTAAAACAGAAGAATGTGAACAATCTGGTTTATATCTGGTCCATCTGGCTTCAGAGACAAAACAAAACAAGTCTTGTTTTTAACAGATTTAATGTCAGAATGTTTCAGAAATTCTTTTTATGTGACGAAATAACAGCATCCACCCCCCCGTATATTAAACAAAACGCCAAAAAATGATTTTGTTGTCATAAAGCATTGAACTCTGGGTAATAAGGGAAAATATCACCATGTGAGAGGAGGATTTCCAGCTTGTTTGTGTTCAAACTAACAATTAAAACCTGAATAAAACGTGTTGTAGGATTATATTGTAATGCTAATGTATGCCACTGCACTTTTCTTTATGGATGCATGTAGAAAAGCAGAACAGCAGGCCAAACAGGAAAAAGAGAAAGAGGAGAAAATGGAGCTGGAGAGACTACGGACCCTCGGCTACGATGAGACCAAACTGGCTCCCTGGCAGAAGCAGATCATTCTGAAGAAAGGGGAAATAGCCAAAAAGTGAACTGGATCATTTCCCTGCACCGTTCTGTTCTGCACACTTACCCAGTTAGCATCTCTCTCCTTCATCTTCTGATCCAGACCATGGAGGAGACTCCCTGCTGTGTCTCTTCAGCCTGCAGTCAGTCCCTGCTGAGGTCTCTTTTGATTTCTCTAAAGCTCAACGCAGCAAAATGATCCTCCAGCTTCCTCTTAACATCTCATGCAAACTCTAAGTCCTTTAGCTCAACATTTCTGACATGCACTGACTCTTCCTGCTAAAGGCATCTCTTCTAAATCCACTACATTTTAATCACATAATCTATTAACTTTTCTACAAATTATTAGAGAATATTTCAGATGATTGATTAGTCTTGTGATAGATTTAAAAGGCTGCACACGAGCTTCTAATTGCTTTTACATTGAATGTCTTAAAATAGCTACAGCTTTTCATAAATATCAAATTTGACAGGCTCGTTATATCATGACGTGTGCGTTTCTCATTTTTATCTTTATCACAACTTTATTTTTTTCCTGGGCTTTAAAAATCCCAACACATCTCAGCCTGAAAGTGAGGCGTTTTAGTTAGAAATGTCATGGAATATTGATAGTTTATCCTATAAGAAACACAAAATGTACATGTGAAAAATTTTAATGAAAAAAAAAACAGAACCCTAATTTAGTTTCTTAAAGTGAGACCAAAATGGTCGCAGTGTGATCATGAATGTGTTATTTTACAGGATTTTCAAAATAAAAGAGAAAAACAAAGAGCTTAATCAGTCACACCATCTTAGCTCTTAATACTGCAGAAGTTAAAAAAGTTTTGGGTTCTTTTCTATTTCCTGTTGCAGCTTCTGTCCCACTAAGCTGGATAATAAATCTTTGATAGGCAGATCTGTTTACACACTGTAGAGTTCTGTGTTCACCACAGACGGGCTTATCAGAAATGTACTGTTCACTATCCTTCAGTCAAGTGCAGTTTTTATAATAAACTGTCTTTGGTAACATGTTTGATGACAAAAAAAAAATAACAAAGACATGTACAATGTACTGTATAATTCACTTTTAGACATCCAGAAATATAATTATAATTATTATTATAAATATATATATATTAGAACATCCACAAACTCCAGGTATATTTCCACTTTCCTTCTAGTTCCAGGTTTTAGAGTTAAACTCAGGATTTACTGTTTGAAGGAAAGGCTCGTCAGTTTTAGGGTTTAATTTAAAATTGTTACAAATTGATGATGAATATTCAGAGTTAGATTTGAAGGTTTCTCATTGAATGAAAGTAAACTGCAGAAATGTGCTTCCACATGATGAAAATATTATTTTTACTTCTTCTGTCTGGCTTGGATATTTTTCAGGTTTAAGGCAAACAAACTGTCTCCATGAAAAATAAAGGGCCTTGTCGATCATTTTGAAATATTCTGATTTACTTCTCATCAGATGCCATATGATATTAAAATTTAAAAGTGATGTAAATGTCATTGCCATTGAATTTTCTACACGTGTCTAAACTCTGTACATAATGACCCTCTGAATTTTGTCATTTCATTATTTCCATATTGCAGGCCACCTGGCTTTGATAGAATGTTGGTTTAACCTCATAAAATTATATTTTCAGACTGTTAAAATTAACAGAATAAATACTTGATCGTCAAAAGAAATTTTGCTGTCTGTTCTTTTCTTTTTCCTTTGCCTTCAAGACATATTGAACACGTTTTAATAAAGTGAATATAAATATCCGTCTAGTTTTAAAACATCTTTCTGGAAATGTGATCTTATTGATTTAGATGTACTTTTTGCATATTGTAATATAATATTTCCGAATATTTGTTCTGCAAACACATTATTTACATTATTTACAACATCAACCTTGGATGTTTTATAGTGATACCTGTTGTTTTGAAAGAAAATAGCATTTAAGTAGCCAAATTAATACAATTTTGGAGGTAAATTATGTATTTCATGATGTATTTTAAATGTATTTGTGAAATTTTAGCTTAATCTGAAGCTCTACAAGATTATACAGATTTTGTTTATGCAAACAAACGTTTCTATTTATTCCTCGTGTTATGTATTTAATTGGGTTGTTTTAAAATGCCAAACTTTATAATTTTATTTAGGGGGTATTAAAACAGTTTGTTAGAAATTACGTTACAGAAAATGAAAGTGCAGTTACAGGTTATAAAAAAGCAACATTTTTCTCATTAAATTAAATTTGGGAAACATTTTAAAAGATCAGGTTTTTATCTGAGTGTAATATCTCATTGTGAACACGAGGGGGCGTTGAAGAGTCGTATTCACCGATCAGGTGAGACGTCAACAAACCGAGAAATTCTCCATGAAAATGACATAAAAACATGTCTGGGTGAATTTATTGAAGTTTTATATCTAGAATGAATCAAACAGCTGCGTAAAATGTTAAAGATACACGTTAGAAAATTTGTCGAGTTATTTAATTGGGTGTTGCTCTTCAGGTAACCCTAAAATCACAGGTAAGTTTATCAAATATGAACATTGTTTACTACCTGTTTTAAACTGTTTCCTGTGTTTGTGGGGAAAACCGTCGTTTATTGATGACTAATTCGTTCTCACCTGTAGTGACGTCACCAGACGAAGGCAGAGAACTATTTTAAGTGGGCGGCGGAAGACTACTGCCGTCTGCTGCCGTTATCCGTTCGTCTGTCCGCAGCTCGTGCAGAACCTGCCGGACTGATCCGGGACACCACGGAACTGGACGGCTGCTGTTTGCGGGACACACCTCTCTCAGGTAAAGAGTCCGTGTTCTGAACAGGATCTCAGCTCTCGGGAAAGCGAGACAGACATATTTCACGCAGCTTCTCCGTCTTTTTAGCGACTCCGAGATTGTAAACTAAACACGGAACATTACAAAAATATCTGAAATGAAACCAGAAGTTTATTGACTTTGGAGATCTGAGCAGTAATAAAAGCTCTCGAACCCGGTGCCGCGCCGAGAGTCAATCTATAATAACATGTTGAGATTTGAGTTTCCTATATAATTATAATGTGTGTCAGAGCAGGTCAGGGACATTTATCAGAAAGAGATTTGGGGTTTTATGTTTACGTCTTCACACAGAAAACATCTCTGTGGGATTTTGAATGTGTGTGGGCAAGTGGACCGTAGGAGTGAGATCTGAGTCATGGTTGATTAGAGTTAGTGGATCTGACACAGCTGGCTGCTGGACTCTGACAGCTTGTGCACTGTGAGATCTGAGCCTGGTCACTCTGGGAGACGATGTGACAGGGTGTCTCAGGAGGAATTTAAGGACAAGATGATGAATCACTTCTATTTTCCCATGTCCTGGATTCAGTTTGAACTCATAAAAGCTGTTTGTGCTTCTTTTCCTCAGTTTATTCTGATGTTGTAGGTTTATAAAGAACTTCAGGAGACACAGCAGGAGGACATCATGTCCATCAGTGAATCAGAGACCTGCATGGAGAAGCAGATCCCTCAACTGGAGGTGGACTTCTCCACAGAACTCCACATATATGAGCCGGGCGATGAAGGCTACCCACCAGTAAGCGCCCCCAAGTCTGAAACACCTCCCCCCCAGGACGATACGATGGACGGGTCAGCGCCGTCTCGGCAGGTGGTTCTGAGCACCGAGAGTCCTGCAGCACTGAAGGTTGGCACCCAGCAGCTGATTCCCAAGAGCTTGACGGTGGCCAGTCGACCTAAAAACCGACACCACACCACGGTGGTGATGTTCCCAGTGGCACAGGAGAAGTCCGAGCACCACAGCCGTCACTCAGCCCACAGGCCAGATGCATCGTGGGAGGATTGTGACAGTGAGGGAGACGACTTTTCTTTTGGGAGGAACCGGAGGAACAAGTCGTACAGGGCGGCAGTGACCAGCTTGGACATTGAAAGCATGACAAAAGGACAGAAAGTCGCCTCCACTCTGAAGCCTGTTAATGAAAACAGAGCGATCAGCCCGCGTCTGTCTCACAGTTCTGGACGAAAGGTAAACACTGTAAACTGAAGGCTCTCGCCTAACAAACAGGAAGCAGAAGCTCCTTTTTATATAGAAAACAAAGTTTTTATTTTGTCTTATCAGACTAAAATATAATGAAAAGACTTTTGTTCTTCTTATCAAGCAGTAAAGCCAGTAAAGTTGCTGATGACCTCTGTCAAATTTTATCTTGAGTCACAGGGACAGAGATATTTCCACTACTTGTTTCCTGCCTTCCAGAAAAGTTTTAGGGAAGTTCTTGCAGGAACTGAAATCAAAATGTAAAATTTCTGAGTAAAAAAGCGTCTTAAGTTAATGTGAGACTAAACTGTGCCAGAGTAAACTCAGGCTGCTGTTTCTTTTCTAGCGAACTCAGTGGAGAAAGAGGAACCAGCGAGGATCATTCAAAGATGGTATGTTCACCCGCGTGTCACTCCAGCTGCTAAATCTGGTTTCATGACAACAAACATCTGGGAAATAACTGATGTTTTATCATTAGTGTTCAGTTGAATTGCTTGTTGTTGAATTCCTTTGATGTAAACGATCAAATCAGACGAGTCAGATGATTATTATGGGTTTTTTATTATTTATTGTGAAACCTCTTGAGACTGTTGAGTAGGAACAAACAGGAAATCAGTCAAAAAGCTGGCGGATTTAAAGAAACATGAAGAAAATCATCTGACCTTGGCACAATTCAAGATGGCTGCTACAGCAAACAGAAAATTGTTCCTAACTCTGATAGTTTTACAGATGTTGAGTTACAGTTTGGTGTGATGGGTGACAGGGGTGCAAGGAACATCAGGCCTTTAAATGATCAGTGTTTCCCAGCTGTTACATTGATTAAATCTTACAGATCAGATGTTGGATTGAAGTATTTTGATAGAATTTGCTCAGACGCTTGAGGATTTTCCTCTCTGCAGCATTTTTAAGGTTTTTAATTCCTATTGAAGCAGATGTAATGATGTCATAATTTTGATAAATCTAAATTCTGTTGTTGGTGCTGATGCAACTTCCAGCAACGCCGTGCCTCTATCAGGAGATACGGGAACGCGGGCTTCACTCCACCAATCAGGACGAGTCGCTGGATGACTCGCCGGTGGCGGAGCCTGCTGTGGAGGACCAGACCATCGTGATGAAGAGCTACAGGCAGGCTCAGCTCACCTGGAGCCAGCTGCCACAGGTAAACTTAAAAAATGTCAATATGTTGCTGCTTCTTGAGATTTGATTTTTCTTACATACATATAGGAAACTTTATTAGTATTATAATGTCTAATATTATTGGAATTTAATTTATTTTTTAAATCAGAAAATTAAAATGTTGTTTTGTTGTTTTCAAATAAAGTTTGTTTTGTTTTTTGTCTCGTGAAGGTGAAGGACTCAGATATTCTTACAACAATCACACCTCAGGAGAGAAAGAGACAGGAAGTAAGTACCTGCGTTGATGCCTTTTAATCCAACTGTCACCGTGTTAGTAATGAAGCTTCAAACTACAATAAACACTCAATAAAAATCAAATTATTAAAATGTTTGCATTTAAAATATTTTTGGATTTAAAGCAATTTGAGGACATTAGTTGTCTTACTCATGTGACGACCTGTTGAAGTGTGGAACGTCAGAGAAACAAGCAGATGTTCATGAAATGATTGGTCCATATTCTCAACCTGTCCTGAAAATGTCACCCATATCTGCTTATTGCATTTCCAGTTATCTTGTTAGCAAACAAACCAATAAATAACTTAACAGCAAAGTAAACAAGCTCTCCGTGAGGGAGGGAATTATTCAGGGGATCAGATCTTTATTGCAGTTTGAGATTATCTGGACATTGCAGCACAATCTGCATGCAGACGCGTCCAACATGGCAAATGTTGTGTCAATACTAAAGGTCCTCACTGTGTGTTCTGCAGCTGCAGAATAAAACCACACCCTGCCTTTGTAATCAGTCTCTGGCAGACTCTGGATCAGGTTCTTGTGTTGCTCCTCTGTACCTTCACTTACTATAAGAGTTTTATTTTAGTGCAGAAAGGTTTTATTCAGGATACTTCCTGTTGAAGTGAAGCATTTTATTTATGTTTAAAGACGTCTTAAGATCGACTGAATATCTGAGTGACCTTTGATCTTCTCAAAATTACGTCACCATTAAATGTTGACAAAGGTGTGTCACGATCAGGTGATTTCTCTGACAACAGCCTACAAGAAACACGTTAATGTATTTTATTTTACGCTGAACGTTGTTTTGATGCCGTTTACGTTAAAATGCAGAAAGTCTGTGTTTTTACTCTCAGAAAACTGAAAAATATTTCACATAAGAAGAAGGAAATGGAATTAAAGTGAGTTTAGGAAATGATTCACTAACAGTTTGTGATGATTACAGTGCCTTGAAAAAATATTTGCGCCCTTGCAGAATTTTTTTTGACATTCTTAAATGTTTCAGATCTGCAAACACATTTTAAAACCAGACAAAGATCACATGAGCAAATACAAAGATTTAATTTGGGGGAATTTGTAACCAAACCAATTTGGCCTTGTATGGAAAATTGCTCTTCAACCAAAAACTGGTTGCACCACCTTAACAGCATCAACGGTAATCCTGTGATTGTGATATCTGCTAATGAGTTTTTCACATCGCTGTGCAGGAATTTTGTCCCACTCTTTGTAGAATTGTTTGAATCCAGCCACATCAGTGAGCTTTTAAGCACCAACGACCTGTTTACTGTTACGCTACACCATGTCAGACAGATTTAAGACCAAGCTCATATGAAAACCAGCATTTTGTTTGGGTTTTTTGAGCCTTTCAGAAGTCCCGTTGCTGTTTGCTTTGAATCTTAAACCTGCTGCATTAACCAAGTGCATTTCAACTTAAAGCCAAAAACTTCTGGTCAGACGTTCTCCTTCAGGGTTTTCTGGTTCTGGGCAGAATTCCTGGTTCCATCAATCACAGAAAGTCGTCCAGGTCCTGAAGCAGCAGAGCAGCCCCAGACCATCACACTACCACCACCGTGTTTGACATTATGATCACCTGTTTCCCCTCTGTTCCATCAGTCCATGCAAGTATTTTGCAAAAAGGGGCGGGGGGTTAAATAAGAAATGGGCCTCTGTGTTTTTATAGTCGTCAGCAGTTTCCTCTGTGGAACTCTCCTCGTGGTGTCGTCTCTTTCTTATTGAATCATGACCTCTGACCTTAACTGTGGCCTGCGTCGCTTCAGATGTTTTTCAGGTTTGTTTTCTGACCTGGATGAGCCGTCGATGAGCTCTGGGTCTCATTTTTGCTCTAGTGTGTTCAGCATTACGGTTTCACAGAGTCACGACGTTCCTTCATGGATGACATCAGAACTTGAAAAGTGCATTTCGTATTTATTCAGTTTTCTTTGTCCGATATTAAAATGTATTTGATCATCTGAAACATTTAAGATTGACAAAAAAAAAACAGAAATCTGTTAGAGGCAAATAATTTTTCATTATATTTTCCAGGCCATTTTTGAGATCATCACTTCAGAACATTCCTACCTGCACAGTCTCGGCATCTTGGTGCGTCACTTCAAGAGCAGTGAAGCTTTGAGGAAAACGATGACGGCCACCGAACATCATCACCTTTTCTCCAACATATCCGTCATCCAACAAATCAGCCACCGGTACAGTACTTCAGTTTTAATCTCACTGTTTGATAACATCATGTCTAAATGTTAGAAAATTAGGACAGCAATTGTCCGTCAGACATTTTCTACTATATGGTTGGAGATGTTCTGATGATGTCATCCGTGTGTTTATATAAAGTTACTGTAGATTCCTTGTTTTAAATAGCGGGACATGTTGTGTGTTTTGGATGTTGACGTTTCCCAGCTGAGACGTGAGACGTGGTCTCAGCTGGGAAACATGGTTGATTTGAAGTTTCAGGTAAAGTATTTGCATGTCTTCAGTATCCTGTCAGCTCCGATAACAAGTTTAGACATGTGAGTCAAACAGGTTCTGCTGCTTTGCTGCTCCGAGTGGTAAAATGATTATTCTTTTGAGGTCAACATTTTGGGTTTTTTTCTGCTTTCTGCTTCATTTTTAATCAGCATAGAAAAAGAAGAGAGAAGAAGAAGAAGTGGCTTTTCTTTCTTTTATTCCCAAGAGGGTGAAACTTGACAACTTTCGCTCACAGTCCCGTCTGACTTGTCGTTTTGTGTCTGAATGCACGGCATTTCACCTGGGTTCCGGGTGGGGCGGCTTTTCTAGGTGTCAGTTTACACCTTTTTGTTTAAAACAGCAAGACTGAGATTCATTTTTAGTGCTTTCACAAAGTTTTTACAGAAGGGGACGTGTGGATGTTTCACTGTCAGATTAGAGTTTCAGACTCTGAAATAATTTATTCTAATGACACAACAGTTGTGAAAATATGCTCTGAGAAATGTGACTCATATTATTATGCAGAAACACTTGAACAGAAACATTAGCATAAATGTCTGTGATAAAGTGTTTGGTTATTAGATTGTTGCTTTTCTCTCTGCATATTTTAATAATTTTACATCAATTCAAACAGTGATTTGTACATATTGTTCATCAAGAGCTTGAAATCCAAACTGAACATGCTGTTTTGTATTCTGCTCCTTTGATTTGTGTGTGGGAGGAAAAAAAGTTTGTTGTTTCTCTTCGTTAACCTCCCACGCTCGCTCCGTTTGCAGGTTTTTTCATGACCTGGAACAACGTCACAACGAGCAGCTGGTGATTGGAGACATCAGTGACATCGTTCAGAACCACGCTGCGCACCGTTTCGATCCCTACATCGTGTACTGCTCCAACGAGACCTTTCAGCAGAGGACGCTTCAGAGGCTGCTGTGAGTGGCAGACGAAGCTCTAACAAGGGTCTCTGCAGTAGAACGGCAGGATGAGCTGAACGTCTCTCCTTTCTGTGTTTTTCAGGAACAGTAATGTTGCATTCAAAGAGACTCTGAAGCAAATTGAAGGGAACAGTGAATGTGGAGGCCTTCCGATGCTCTCGTTCCTCATCCTGCCCATGCAGCGAGTGACCAGACTCCCGCTGCTGCTGGATGTCAGTCTCATCTGCATATTCTTTAATGAACAGCCTGTAAAACTAAAAAAAAAAAAAAAAAAAAAA